>OZ018390.1:26319669-26401880 GCA_963969525.1 Ontholestes murinus | reverse complement strand
CTTCACACCCTCTGCAGATAGGACTAGATTGTAGTCCCAGTTTGTACAGGTGTGACCGTAAATTGCAGTGTCCTGTAAGAAGCCCTACCACCGTCCGTATGTTTTCTCTGGACAGTTGCATACAGTATCTTGCCGTTTTGCTATTCATTGCGATGAAATTTTTTGAGATTCTACAGCCAGGTATGTTGTCCCATCGCCCCTTATGGCATCTGATTGATGCATTTTTCAGTAGGGTACTCAGATCTAGCAGAGAGGGCAGCAGGGAGGGATTCGGTCCGCTTACCGTTTGTCCGGATGCCTTCCTCGCAAAACCATCTTTTATTCTGTCCTTTTACCCAGCATAGAGTTATCTCGTTGTCACGAGCCACTTCTTCCAGAGCTTCGCAGCATTCCAACGTTAATGCTGAGGTTATTTTGCAGTTGGCAATGGACAAGATTGTCGCTCTTCTATCCGTTATAATGTGTATATTTTTAGTCTTAATCTTCTTGTCAGAGATTGCTTTTGCTGCATATAGTATACCCACGAGTATCACCATTGTTGGTGTGCTCATTATCTTACCTATATAGTGACAGGTGCAGCAGGGCTTCTAAAGCCGCTGTTGGTGTTGTTCTTATGGCTCCTGTCGCGCTCAAAAGGGCGCTACGTTGAACGTGGTCTAGGAGCCTTGCGGCTGATTTCGTGGTCGTTTTTGGCCACCATATTAATGATGCATATGCCAACATTGGCCGCACTATGGCTGTGTAGATCCATAGGGTTACCTTTGGAGATAGTCCCCATGTTTTGCCAGAGGGCTATGCATGCTTTCTTAGATCTCTCCGTCAGGTGGGCATTCCAGTTAAGTTTTTTGTCTAGAAGAATGCCCAAATATTTGACTTCCTCTTTCAGGGTGAGTTCTTCGCCCCGAAAGCTTGGTGGTTTGAAATCTTTAATCTTCCTGCTCCTTGTGAACAGTACCAGTTCCGTTTTAGTCGGATTTACGGATAAACCCTGGTATGTGCACCATTTGTTCAAGAGCCTCTGACATACGTTTCGCTAGCATACTTTCCGAGTTGCCGGAAAGTAGGATCGTTATATCGTCGACGTATCCCACTGTGTAGAAGCCCTGTTTATTCAATGCCTCAAGTAGCTCGTCTACGACTAGGTTCCATAGTAGGAGAGACAGCACTCCTCCCTGTAGGCAACCTTTTGCGACCCGGCATACATGTTTCGTGTCGCCTATTGAAATCTTGGCTGTCCTCCATTGCAAGAAATACTATTGATTGTTTGAATTTTAGTGTTTTGAAAATGAAACACTCAATTTATTTCTCACTTCATTTGTTTATTAAGCTTTAAATGTACATTTCATTCACAAAATAAAAATTATCAATAACAAACACAAAATAATAAGCCTGCACCATATCTTTCAATGTTACATAGGCTAATAACAGTTTCACTTTCAATTAAAAACTTTAACTTAACAGAATATTAATAATAGAGTATAACAGCAGCTTATCTCAAAAGCTAATATTAGCCATTAATTTTAGAAGACAGAAAAAACAAGCTTTAAAACCAGTGTACCCAGCCTTCGTTCAATCCGGTCAAAATAACAAATATTGTTCAATGACACTTAACGGCCCCAATCAATTTCCATCAGCAAAAAACATAAATCATTTATTTTAACCCCGTTCTTTCAGAACGACTAATTCTCTTAATTAATTCATTAATAATGCTAAAGATAAATCTGATGAGTATTAGAACCTATTACGTAGATAAGACATCAAATTTTGCAAATAAACCAATACCTAAACATTATTAGCAGTTACATAAAGAGAATAAACTAAAACAAACATTAGGGAGTAGTCTCAGTTAGTCAATTATTTGGTATTCGAATCAGAGCTTACTAAGATACTCTTTACTATAATTGTCATTTTTATATAATATTAGTATACATTTTCAAATGCTTAACCTCTAATAATTACATTTACAATTGTATGTATTCAATTGATTCATTTAATTTTACACTTAAGCGATTTCATCACTCTTCCATATTTTGTTTCACGTATAATTAAATATTATTCTCTATGTAGCTGACATGGTTATTTAGGACTGTACCAACAAGTAAAACAAATAAATGACCAGTTCGGATAATGCTAATCTAAACATGAAACGTGACGAGCACTAAATTCGTTATGTATTATATTTTATTACGTTGTTTTAGCCGGCGTGTTTATCTCAAATAATTAATTGATAATTGAATCAAAAGGATGCCAATAGTTATACAGTATATAAAACTTTATATGCGAAATATATTTTACAATAAATTTCGAACATACATTTGCATGCATAATATATTCCCTATGTATTATTGTGGTAATTTATGCGATGTCACCGATAATTACAATGATTAATTTTATTTAACCACTATAAACAGTAATTTATATCGCATATAATAAGAGCTTATGATTTTTGTTTCGTGATACTTAAACCTCTTCAATTTATAATATATCCAGCTTATTTTTAAAACCGTTTGTAACTAACAGTAAGCAATACGTTTTTATAATATTACAAGATTATGCAGTATATTTGTTTAAATTTATATATTTAATTTTAATACAATAAATTAATTACGATCACTATTAAACATAATACAGATAAGGATAAAATTGAAATAAAAGTTATATAGTTGGTATCGTTTTAAATGAATAACCAGAATAGCGGTAACCCGCCTTTTTCAGGATCGATGAAATGTAAAATCTACTGATTAAAATGGAGCGTGATGTGCCAAATTAAATATGCTAATATTAGGTTTTCTATATGGAGTTCTATTTTAAAATTCTAAATTGAAATCCACTAATTGCTCCTTTATCATAAATGGCGTTTCTTTTTATTAATTTTATAAAACATTACTTTATACAATATATGCGTTTCCACTTCGCCGCTTCAACGACGTTGCCAAACATCTACAAAATGTCTTTAGTAGATTTATGTTTAAAAACGTAACTGAGGAGTGTCCTATTATAACCGAAACTCTCTTTAGAATGATGAAATGAAAGGGAACTTACGATATAATCCTTCATATTTGTCGAGGCCGGAGAAGATGGTCTATTGTGGTAATCTATAGATTTGAAATAACAACGAAGAAAAAATACCCTACAGGTTAAATCTGGATATCAATTTGCTGGTGAAAATTTCAACTTAACCGGCGTCTTGGTCCTTTAGTTCTCGTACTACTTGAATTTTGTAGGGGTACAGGTTTAGGTGTTAGGTGCGTAATAAGGTAAATATTTCAACAGCTTGTGCGGATCCAAATTGAAAGATACGGATCGTCACGAACAGAACAGACTGGTTGACATCATTTACGTGTTTTACCGTTTTTGATTACCTTGGTCGATAAATTTTTATTTTTTCCAATATTTCCGGTTTCTTAAAACTCCTTCACTTATTTTCGCGCCTCATTTAAGTGGTGATAATCTCAAATATTGCAGAAAATTTTACGCTCTTCTGTCGCCAAATCTTATTTTTGTAAAACTTTCACAAAGACAACGCGCGATCCCTTTCCAAGAAACGCTCCATAGCAACTAAATTTCTAAGAGCCAGCCTATCGATTGACATATAAATAACTTTCGTTTGTTTTAGGATCTTTCTTTTCCTGTAGGGGCCGTCTTCTTTTACAGATCTGGATACACTGCAGCCTAGGTGGCTTATTATACTTTCCCATATTGTCTTACTTATGCAACTATTCCAAATTCGATACCCTGCACTAACGTGTGCAGATTATTCAGGGGTTGCGCATGGAAATCATTTGGTGCCATCTGCCTGTTACTAAATATGAGCTGTCTTTTGTTTTCCAGCGCATTACAACCACACAAAATGTGCATTGCTGCTTCCGGTGCCATATCACACGCTGCGATACAGCTGGTCGCCGTTGTGTAGATCGATTTTACTTAAGTGTTCTTTAATTCATGTGGCCCGTTAGCAGTCTTATTGTTGTCTTCAGCTGTGCCCTACTTAGTTCCAGTAGTCCTGAAGCTTGGTTAGAATTGGGCCCTTTTATGATGGCCTTATTGTGATTAAGGCCTTGTCTGCTTTCCCAGTATTCCGTGTGTTTGTTGCGAGTCCACTTTCGGACTTCAAAGTGGCTCGCCTCTTCTGTTATGCCCAAAACAGATTCAGATCCCATAAATGGTATGATAGCTCCGTGCCTTGCTAATTCGTTAGCTTTTTTATTTCCTTCGATGCCGAAGTGCCTCGGCGTCCAGAAATGTGTTACCTTGTTCTCTCTGGCTAGGTCATTCAGAGTGTCAAAGCAGTCTGATACCAGTTTGGAAGAAGTATTTTGGCTTTGGAAAGCCTTCAGTGCCACCTGGCTGTCAGACATTATATAGATAACACCCGTCTCGACAGTTCCTCTCTATATTGGTTCTCGCGCATTCAATGATCGCGAATATTTCAGCTTGAAAGACTGATGCCAGGATACCCAGTGATTGAGTGTGACCTGTCTTTATATTCTCGTTGTAGATTTCTGATCCTGTAACTGTGTGTGAAATGGAGCTACCGTGTACCAGAACATGCTTTGTTTGAAGAGTGCATTTTCAAAGTGTCTGACTATTATTTGGTGCGACCTCATTTGCAGGAGTGGCCCCCCTATGTCTGTCAAGATGAAATTATAAACTTCATTGCGGCAACACTTTTCCAAGTGAATCTTCAGTTTTTTATCGCCAGAATTCGCAAATTCAATACATCTACTGCTACTGCTTCTTTTCCTCTAAGAGGCATATCTTGCATACCGCAAAATACTATACAAGAAAGAATTGATGACAACATTTGCCTGTTTTCTTCGACTGCTTTTTGATGGCCACTTTGCAGTTGAATATCAACAGGTATATTTTGAAGAAAAGCCTTTGCACAATATCGCAATTTAGGTTACTTTTTTTTATTAATTTGCGATTAAATTATGGCTTTTGCGATAGACGACTTATCTAGGCTACTTAAAAAAAGACCTTTATTGGCATATCATAATCCATTAAACAAAACATCTTTCTTACAAACTATTTACAAATCTATCCAAGCCCCCCCCCTTCTACCTTCTCTTCTCCTTTCTCTCTCCCTCCCCAATTTCTCCAAAGTCCTTACCCCGCCCCATCATCTCTCATCCATTCCATCAGCCTTCTACTCCCTTTCGCCCCCATCCATTCCTCCTTCACCCCCACGCATTCCTCCGCCAAGTGGCTCCACGTATCTTTCCCATGCTCACACAATACACACCTTCCATACTCTTCCCCCATCCATATCTTCCTTCCTCTCTCCTCCGACCCACACCTCGCCCTTGCCACAATCACCCTATCTTCTCTACTCCATACCCTCTCTATCAAATATTCCGGTACTCTTCCATATACATACCACCTCCCATACATATCATTGTACTCGCTTCTCTCTATACACCCTTGTCTTTCGTGCCCTTCCACCTCCTTCCCTTTTCTTTAGGCTACTTATATTCTTGTAAAATAAAAACACAATATTTCAAAAAAATAATTAAAACCTATTTTATGAAACATCGTTTTTTGCTCATTCATAATTAAGTTACACCGAAATTTTCAGTATTCGAGAAAAAGTTCCTTTAAAATATAACAGCTGCTGCGCCTCAATTTAAGCAATTTTAGGCGATATCTCGTCCGCCAGTATGCGACTTGATATCTGGCAACCCTGATTAGCAATGCGATAATTCTGAAAATAACTTAGTCCGGCCACGCGCTCGACAATAACTAATAGAATCTGCCTGTAAAGATGTCACGCAGCGAAGTTTTTTTTACAATTGAGGTATTTGGCGGGAAATATCGTCGAGGTTTTTTGTGTCTCGGCTAGAGTGTAGTCCTGCTAGAGTCTAATTGCTCCCGAAGACGCTAGGGTGAGGTTTTAATAATGTTATAGGTATTTCTGTGGGGCGGGGTCTGTTTTAGGGGAGGCAGCTGCCCCCGCTGACCCTCGCTGGATACGCCCCTGCCTGTGTCTGTTAAAATAATCCCATATGATACTCTTGGCAGTACGCCTTACTTATCACAGAGGTAATCACAAGGCTTGCTAATTTTGTCTTTGTCACTTTTATGTTTACATATGAATCAGTTACCAATAATAATAATAATCTTTAATTTATAGGAAACCTTCTAAAGATCGACATTAATTTTGTCTTCATTTATTCCTAGTTCATCAATTTATAGAAATCTATTATTATACTTTGATTAACATGAAAGTATTTCATTTAGGTTTATAAAGTATTTAAGTTAAAATTATAAACCATTGATGAATTCCATTTATCAGTTTTTATAAGTTTAGATGTTTACTCTTCAAAATCTAGAAGTACAGTCATATTTATAATATTTATTTTCCCGACATGTCGCGACATCCTGGGGTTGTAGGCAGTGGTGACAATAATCCACTAGTAAGAAAGTACTTGAAGTAGAAAAAGAAAAGCATCGAATATTTGAGGAAAATGCATAAAATTTCTAAATGCCACAAAAATCCCTGAGTGTTCAAATGTTGTTACAAACAAGTTAAATAAAATTATTAAGTAGTCATTTTTAAAACATGCGTTTGCTGTACTTAATAACCGACTCATGCTTAGAGGTTTCGATACACCATTTCGCGAACCATTGCAATATAAAATTGACACGTCATATGAGTCTTAGCATATTTCATTCACTTTCATGGTATGCCGAATCATTCTTAGTTAAAAAAATATATATCAAGGACCTGCCTGTAGACACCACTTGTTATCTTTAACGATTTTCGTGACTTCATCTTTTCCATGGTGTAGCTAAATTATTTTCTTGACTATTCACTGCATTGATTGAACAACTTCATCTCCAATTAAAACCAATTGAGTCACTTTGGGTCTTGACCTAGATATTGCCACTTTGTCCTGGTTTGCAGATGTTTTAAGCAGTAGCTATGCCATCTATTCGCAATTGTTGGATGTGCTGACATTTAATTAAAGGTGTGTCATTGAGGAAATGAGCAGGAGACAAAAAACATTTGGATCAATTGACACAGAGAACAAAGAGCGGGAGTTGTGAAATAATATGTTTTGGGTTAATAATATAATGTCAAATTACAATCAGGTCCATTGACATTAAAACTACTTGTCAAGAAAATGTTTTTCATATTGTTGTTAAGACATACTGTTTTATTCCTACTAATATTTTCTAAGTTCCAAAATGTAGTTAAGTCAAATTCCAATTTTTTAAAGCAATTTAAAAAATAGTTTGAGATGTCAATCAGGCGACAAATACTTTTCATCCGCTAGTTTGAATCTTTCAGGAATATTAGTATTATTTTTGTCAAATGATGATTTTTGAATTTTTTAAGGTTTTTTTTACATTGGTTAAAATTTGGCTCACTCCATTAATTTGAGTAGTGGTTTTATTAATTTGTAAATTTAATCGATCCTTTCGTTCAGGTGTTATAAAATTTATCTTGTATTTGTTTTTCAATATAAAATTTGCCTGAGATTCTCAATCTTATAAGCGCATTCATTTTTCAGAATATCTGCATCACACAATACACAAATTTGTAGTTTATAAATTATTTCTTCCACATTAAAACTGTTAAAATGATGACATTTTTGTATTGTTTGTGCTTTGCTGTTTGTTGTGTAAAATGTGAATTTAAGAATTTAAATGATTGGTTTTATAATTTTATTTGCACAATGTATAAGTCAAAAGTACCGCATCGCTTTGCTAAAAAATCTAATAGTACTTTGAGAGATGGTAACGTATTTTTATTAACATTTAAATTAAATTCTTGCATCAATTTTGAATCAAGTTTGCTCTCTAACATTAATTGGAAAATAACATCCCACTTGTCAACCGACACATTATTTTTATTTATTTATTTATTTATTATATGTTTTGTATTCTTTCTAAAAATAATACATACAAGAAACAAATTACAAAAAAAACCTACACAAAATTTTGTACGAAAGATCCTAAATGCTTTAAAACATTATCTATATAATATCTTAACCTTTCTAATTTATTTTAGAAGAATTGAGGCAATTATAAGTATTATAAATTATAAATATATTTAACTTGTGAATAAACGACTTTTTGTGATTATAAAACCTATCGTTTCTTTGCAAAAGCATTATTAAGGTTGACATTCTCTAAACTTAATAAGGAAATTGCTTAAGCGAATAGAATCAAAAACTAGACTTAAATAAAGTTCAGTAATCGAAACGCAAAGAGAATGACGACAAAACAATTTCAAGCAGATTAAAAATTGTTATTAATAACATTTTGGGTAGATACATGTTTTCTGAATTCACTGTTTAATTGAATTGCTATCTTTAAACTATCCCATTAATTTTATTTAAAATCTTTCCGCTACTTTTAATCATTATTTTGATTTTATTTCAATTAAATTCTTGTAAATTTTGCTAAAATGCTTCAAGTAAGTTGCAACTCTAATTTTTAAACAAACAATTCTTAAATTTCTTCATTTACAATTTTAAATTATTTTTAGGATGATTGGTTTCCCATTAATGGTTTAATTTTGATATCTCAATTCCACAAAGACATTTGTTATGTGGATGTAATTATTATTAACTAATTAACTGAATTATTTGCTTGTATTCTGAGAAGAAATTAATTAGAGACAGAGGGAGATACACATCTTTATTGGAAAATAGTGTTACATCTGATAATCTATTTTTTTTCCTTCTTGTTATTCCAGTGGTCTTTCAGCGCGAAATTATTTATTTTGTTAAAATTTCTATTTTTTTTTCTAATTGAAATTTTTTTTTAGAACTAATCGAATGATTGGCCCAATAGTGTCTTCCCAGAAACCCTAATATTAACCCTAAATTTAAAAATCCCAATTCAACCATATTCGATTTCATTTTATCATTTCATCCTTCTACGCATTAACGACTGACGCCATATGACTGGACAAAACAAGGCAGAAAGACCTCTGGTCGATAGCCTTTTGACAAATTAATACATTAACACCTCATTCATTCTTTATTATTCCAATGTAAATATGTACAAAATTTGTCAATAAATATATGTTACTACTCAAATGATTTGAAATAAGTGATTTATTTTTCCGCTTGGTTCTAATATTTTTGTATTATAGTCATTTATATTTAAGATTATACATTTCTTAAAAACCTACTTTTACCTGTATGGAATAAAATATGTGAAAGATCCAATAATATTATGCCATACTATTAATTAATCTAATATCCCGATGATGGGGAGCATTGAATGTTACGAATCGATTTCAGTCTAATAAGTTGAGTCAGATGATGAAAATTTAATTTATGAGCAGTGTTAATTCAATTACCAAGTATTAAATAGGTTATATGTGCGTGATCCTATTCTGATTTCAATTACGTGGCTTCGTCTCAATACTATTTTTAATAATATTGCATATTACATCCAATTATCTAAATGTATGTATTAAATACATTTAAGTACTTACCTATATATTATTGTTGGAATTGTTATAGCACTTAAGCTTTAAGAAAACAAACTTGTTGCATATACAGTATTAAGATATTGAGCATAAGCATAATAATTATTTAATTATTAAGTAACGTACAATAATTTTACTTTAATGATTAGTTTCCACTACGGCAACAGAGTTCTAATTAAATAATAATTATGTTATGAATTTGAATATCTAATATCGTAGCGGAAATTTTAGTTTAAATTGGTGCGCAGTGTTTATATTAGCTAAGTTTACAAGGGTTGCGGGTCAAATCAAAATTGCAGCAGATAAACGTACTTCTAGGTAGTTATTGTTGCCATTAAGTTACCCTGCTTGGACGTGTTGCCGTTTATGAACAGTTTGCTTCTACTTGTTATATTCCGCAGTTTCTCCAACGCAATCATGGATAGCAACTTTTGGCTAATTTGTATTCGAGACAGTTAGGTTAGGTTAATTTATTTTATAATGATTAATCGCTAATATTGCGAATACTTTCAAATAAAATAAAAGTAATAATGAGAAAAATTAATTTCTTTGAGCGTTTCTTAAAAATGTTATAGATTTTTAACTTTATATTTAATTTAGATGTTATAAATATATACGTGAAGCTTACTTATTTGCTTATATATATAAAACCTGCTTTCGGAATTTTTACCTTGTGCCGATATCTTGGAATCACCCACGTAATAAGGGCATAGCTCCATTGATGAGCTGGAAATGTACTCATGTAATGTAAACTTATATGTATTAAAGATATCATAAAAGTATTTTTATTGAATATTTTGGCATTTGTCACTTAGGTATTTAAAAATAAAGTAAAGCCCAACAATGATCACTTTTCCACTTTTTTACGACTGTCTTGAAATATATACTATACAATAAGACTCATTATTTGTTATAGATTTATTAGATTTTTCGTATTTTTAAACTATTAGTTAATTTTCTACAGCCACTTAAATGTTAATGATAAATTATATCGCGTATTGTTATGCATATTTATTGAGTCGTTATTTTGTGATGTAAACATCGTATATTAGTTTTAATGTTGCTATTTAACATAGTGTTGTAGTTTATTTATTATTAATAATAATAATAATAATGTATTTATTGCCCATACAGGAAACGAATCCCAATTACAAGACAAATCATAATAAATATACAAAATAAACAAATATTCATAATACAAAAAAGTAAATATTAATACAATACAAATTACTGTGTACGGTCAAGATATGAAATAATTGAACTTAAATTATCACAAAAAATGTCACAATGTGGCGCTATATGATTAAAATTATTACAAATAATGTTTAAGGGGGGAAATACCATACATGTAATCGGTCATAAAAATAGCTTTTTTGGGATTTTTTTTTGGACAAACTAAAAGAGATACAATCCCACAGTTTCTGGACTTTATTGGACATACAATAGACTATACTTTTAGAAAATTTGAAGTCATTCCGCTAATTGGTTAGCCCTTTATTCAACCGATTGTGTCGCCATGTTGGAAATACCGACTAAATTGGCGTACACTCTGGAGGCCTGAATAATTATTTTTTTAAAGTTTTTCTTGCACAACCCTTTTCTTAGATTAATTTTATCCTAAATGAACCTCAGAAAGTAGAAACAAACCCAAATATATGATTTCTGCAACTTGCTGAAAAAAAAGTTCAAAATTTGACTCCTTTTTCAGATTTCGTAGGTCCGTAATAATTATTTATTATTAATTTTTTTTCTGATTTCGGAGATTCATTTAGAACAAAATTTTATTAGCTGTTGAGCAGACAGAAATTCAAGTGAATTGAATAAAAATTGACAAAGTTATCATTTACGCCAATTTCAAAAACATGGTATCGAGAAAAACGCGTTTAAAGATTTAAGTTTAGAAAAAGCCTAATTTGTGTAAACTTATAATTAATCGGTGATCCTGGAACATAGAGAGTGCCTTCCTCATGTTCATAGAAGTAGTTAAGCTTGGCTCGAGCTTTTTTTCTGGGTGTTCTGGCTTCCTTGCTCCTATTTAGCGATCACCGCTCCTAACGGATTTATCGGACGTCGTAGTTGTCAACGAAAATCCTAGTATTTTGGCCAATGATACATTCCATCCCTTCCATAATTTTGCAGAAACCTTTGTATCCTTCGTTGAATGTATAAGCAGTGATATATGCCGCAATTTGAACGATTTTGTGGCCGCAGTTCAAATGCTTCGGTTCCTTCGGTGCTGATTCCCTTTGAACTGTCTTTTTTTTCGGTCTACTTGCACGATGACACTCGTCTTTATTACGTTTCGGATACATTATTCACGGCAACAATCACCGCGACGTTAAAACAAACAAACAACGATTGTTTGTATTTTCATAGACTATAAGATAAAATCGGCTCATGACACGGAGGTAGAAATTCTGTTGTATGTCCGTGAATACTTTTGCGATCACTTTAATATTTCGTTGGATAAATCTTAAATGTATAAGGAAGGTTTTTATGTAAAAAACAAAAATTCGAAAAAAAAAATTCCTACATGTGTTTCCTCCCTTAAAGGAGATTTCAGCCCATAATTGGTTCGATGGCACACAATATTGAAAGTTGGCTTCTGTCTGCTGCTGAAAGATGGTACATGCAGCCGAACTTTGCCTAATATGTCGGATGAGTCAACAAAACCATGCAATAACTTATAGAGAAAACTAATACCTGTCTTTTGTCGTCGGTACTTAAGCGAATTAAAACTAAATAATTTAAGTAATTCATTGTGATCAAAACCTCTTATTGGATAATGACCTACTAACTTGAAATGTAACAATTTTAAGAATTTTCGTTGGACACTCTCTAGAAGCTGGGACTGTTGCTGATTTTGGGGAGACCATATCAATGCCGCATACTCCAACTTGGAACGTACGTACGCAAAATAAATAGTTTTAAATATGATTGGGTTTTGAAAATTTGTTGAATTCCGACAAATAAAGCCAAGAGATTTAAAGGCGTCATTAACAATAGCTTTAACATGATTATTAAATAATAATTTGTAGTCAAAATATACGCCAAGGTCCTTGAAAAGTGTTACTCTTTGTATTAGAGTGGTATTGATACAATAATTAAACTGAATTGGATTGGATTTCCTAGTAAAAGACATAGATTTACATTTACCAACATTCAGTTCCAGTCTATTTTCTTGACACCAAATAGAAACTTTATCTAAGTTACTTTGTAAATTCTGACAATCGCTCATATTATTTACATTACAATAAATTTTTAGATCATCTGCGTAAAGAAGATGTTCACAGTTCAAGTTTTCAGATAGATCATTTATAATAGTTATTTAAGGTACAAGTGTAAAAAGTGATGCTTTATTGCACGAACTGGCGTTTAAAAACACGAGCGAGGAACGAGCGAGTTTTTTTAAAGCCAGGAGTGCAATAAAGAAACTTTTTACACGTGTGCCTTACAAAATTTTATCTTCGATCGTAAAGGATTTCAAAGAATATATTCTTATGAGTAATATTTTAATGTCATTTCAATAATTCAATTAATGAAAACATATTTTACCCGCAGTGCACTAATGAAAGCGTTACTTAGCAACCAGTAAACAAGTTGCACAAATGTCGACCGCCATTATTATTTATGGAAAAAATGTTCGCTTCATTGTAATTGCTTCGACTTGCATTAAATGAAATCTTCAGAGTTCTTAAATCTGCCATTTCGTTTGTATTATATATTTTATTTAGAGTTTATTAGTTATTTGTATCAATTAATAAAAAAATTAAGTTTTTCGTCGAAAATTTGTGCTATAATATATTCATCTGTCAAATTTGACATTTCTGTGCTATAAAAACAGTTTGACATAACCGTGCAATAAAAACGTGAAAAAGCACTAGTGCTTTAAAAAGCTACTTTTACAATGAAAAATGATGCAAAAAGCGTCTACTTTCTGTACGATCGTAGATAAAAATATTAAATAACAGCGGGCCTAATATTGAACCTTGTGGAACACCTGACGTTGGGAAGTAGGAATTAGATTTAAAGCTGTTAAGAGTCACATAGGTTTCGCGCTCATGTAGATAGGAATCCATTAATAATTTCGATGATTTGCAAAAACCAAAATGACTCAACTTTTGTAAAAGAATATTATGATCGACTTTATCTAATGCTTTAGATAAGTCTGTGTAAACAACATCTAGTTGTCCAACAGAATCAAGTGTTTCAGCAATACTTTGTGTAAATATAAATAAATTACTCACTGTTGAGCGACCAGGTACAAAACCATGTTGTTTAACAGATATAAACGGTTTAATGTGGTTATACATTTGATCATACAAAACCCTCTCAAATACTTTCGCAATGTATAGTAGGATTGCAATAGGACGGAAATTGTTAACGTTTACTAAGGGCGAAGATGATTTAGGTATAGGACAAATAGATGCAATTTTCAATTTTTTTGGAAATTTACAAGGTTTAATTGACAAGTTAAATAAGATAGTAAGTGGTTCACAAAGTAAGACAGCACAATCCTTAAGCAGAAATGCAGGTAATTTATCATCGCCACCGGAATTGTTATTTGGGAGCATTTTAAGAAGTTTAAAAACTGAATCAGTCGGAATAGAGGAAAAATTAAAGGGAGTTATATCACTGACTTTAGCAGGCTGAATATTTTTAGATAAAGGGGTATGTACAGATTCAAAGAACTCACGAAAACCATTTACTATGGCATGAGGATTATCAAGACACTTATCAGAGATGTCGGAATCCTAGATTTATTTGCCTTTTTGGAGATTACGTAGTTCCAAAATTGTTCTGGATTAGACATAATTTGATTTTCTGTTGATAATATATAATTTCGATAAGCCCATTTTATTTTGCCCTTAATTAATGATCTTAAGTTTATAAATTTTGTTAACTCAGCCGATGAATGTTTAAGTTTTTCTGGTTAGGTTTTTTTTCTTTAATAAGTTTAATAATTTCGTGATTAAACCAAGGCGGATATTTGTTTTTTTCTTTTACTTTAAAAGTTGGAATATACTGCATAATTAAGTTGTTTAAAGTATTATAAAACTCCTCAAAAGCCTGATCAACATCAGTAAACCCATAAAGAGTGTTCCAATTAATACTGCCTAAATTCTCATAAGGTCCTGGATAGTTGCCTCTCTTGTAATTAAATTTAATAGCATTATTATTTATTGGAGATAATTTGGGAGTACCTGATATTAAAAATGTAAGTGGCGGATGATATGAATCCTCTACAACTAATGCATGTGACTCTATTTGGACTTGACATATAACATTAGAATATATTAGATCCAAAAGATTGCCAGAAATATTTTTTATTGTATTATATTGCTTAAGGCCTAAAAAATTACAAAAATTAGAAATAACACATGATTTATTAATACAGTTATTAGAGCTAGAGGCTAAATTTGGGCAGTTAAAATCTCCTACAAAAATTACTGTATTATTTTGATAATCAAACTGAGTTAATAGATCAAAGAATATCGTTAAATCATTAATGGTAACATCAGGAGGAATATATACAAGTATAATATAATTCCAGTTAGATTTAAGCTTACATTTACATATTAATATGTCAATTGAAGGCACTTGAAATTTAATGTGGTCAGTAGTAATTATTTCAATTCTAAAATTATTGCGGACGGCAATCAGTACTCCACCACATTTTGATTTTTCGGACAGTATAGAGTCTCGATCGGTCCTGAAAACTATATAAGACTAATTGAACAGTTCACTATTCACTACACTGGGAGATAGCCAAGTTTCGGTAAGGAGTATTATATCATAATCACCAACACTAACATTATTGTAAAAAGGTTCAGTTTTCGTATTTAACCCACGGACGTTTTGGTAATACACGTTAATGTTTCCATTGGGCACAAATTCTCATGAAGCACTTTTATTTGTTACAACCTGAGGATACCTTTAATGAATCTAATAGTCGAGTTTACTTCGCCTTTTCGTCGCTTCTCTTCCAGTAGAGTACGAGCTTCTTTAAGTAGCTTACTTTGCATTGGAGTACGGTCTGGTCCCACACGAATAGTGTTTAAATTCAAGTTTTTACATATTTTAATAAATCCCCTAGCATCGTCTCTGCTATTAAAGTGTAGCTTAATGGGCCTAGGTCGTTCACTAATTTTACCTATTCTAAACAAAGAACTTTCCGGAACAGCACTCATGGCATCGTTGTTAGTACTTAAGGCACGTTTGAGGTATTCACAATCATCGCGTTGCCTAGATTTAGGATCAGATTTATTTGATTCAGGGATATTGTAAATCATGACATTGTAGGCTCTTTTTATTATATCTTCAACTTCAAAGGTAATATTTTCCGGCAAACTTGGTGAATTTTGATTACGCAATGAATCAATCTCCTTTTTAAGAAGAGAATTTTCAGCTTTCAACTCAATAACTTGTTCAGAAAGTTGTACAAGTGATTCAGTACATGCGTTTACTTGCTGTTTAATTTCTTCAGAAAAGGGTACGAAGTAGTTCTTAAATATTTCGTCGATGGCCGCAATAATTTCAGATTTAGAATTAACGTCAAGTTCGTTGGAAGTTGAATAAGGCGGAATATTCCAAGACTGACGACACGTAGAACAAATCCACTTTCCTTCAGGAGATTTTAAACAATTTTTGATTTTATTTGGTGGAATGAATAGGTTACATAAGACACAATTGGGCATAGTGAACTATTTGTTAATAAAGTAAATGGCAAAATAGGATAAACAGGGACACTCGCTTCACACTGCAGGGCCAATTACAGTGACTAATTAAATAAAACAATACAGGAGGGCCACGGAATGGTTTAAGCACAAATGAATAAGAAATTAGGGAATTGAACAGAAAATATTGCTAATATGTGCCGTTTGGTTGATACGCCACTGGGATACCACGTGCACTATTCACGCTCGCAGCGCCAACAGCTGACAAAACTTATCGCCGGTCCGAGATTTTGTTAATCAAATTACTCACCGATGCTAAATCGTTATTCACAATCCAACACAACAAACTACAAGCGGGATAGCTGATTACGGGATTGGCACAAAGTAAATTAATTTAAACAACCACTAAATGTTCGAAAAAATCACTTCATAAAACTGCGACAACAATGCGACCGTACGTCAAAACTATTATTGATGATCTAGTATTTTTTAAATAAACATAAACCTAGATTATCCAGCATTCTGCAATTTTCATTCGTTGTTTCTTACTGCTGTTTTATCGTCATATTTTACATCTTTTTGTTCTTATTGTTTATTAAAATTTATATTCGGGTATTCTTGTACCATATTCAAATTGCTATTGTATTATAATTATTTTCAAGGTCGTTGGTATTTCCTCCTTGATAAATAAATAATTTATAAATTGGACTCATTATTTTTACGCAAATTATACGGCGAATATATACGAGAGAATATTATTCAATTTGTCACACACAATCTCGACTAAATTGCCTCGTTTGTTCTTACAAACACGTAAAATAAAAATCAACACCAAACCAATTACCAAATACGATTACTAGGCTAGTTTTGCATATAACCAGCTGACTTGTTATAGGTTATAATAATTGGACTAATTCTGCGTACAACAGTACTTTCCATGATAAGGGTGAATTTGTTTAAATATTGTTAATACGAATTGAAAAGGAAAATAAATTCGCAACAAAATATTTGGTAATTTACAGCCGCTATATATATATATATATATATATATATATATATATATATATATATATATATATATATATATATATATATATATATATATATTCATAGCATATGTGTCTGATAATAATAATTACTTCTGTAGTATGATAATTTTTTTGATTTAATAATGGTGATTGTAATAAATTACAACTTGTGGACTTTGCAGTAAGCAATGGCTTGAAATTTCTAGTCAGTTTTCCGACGCGACTTAATAATTGCATCAACAAGGTGTGCACTAATTGTGTTAACGATTATTCCATTGGAAATTGTATTACCTGACTATAGAGTTATATTAGTTAATCTAATATCAAAGAATTCTGGTACAAATAAAATGGAAATTAAAATCGTACGACCCATCACCAATTATGGTAAATTTGTTCGATCCCAATTATTAGATAAAGAGTCAGGGGATTTTGTTAATGAGTTACGATGCGTAAAAAATGCATTGATCAGCTTTTCCGGAAAAGAATATCGCCAATACGAATGTAAATGTAAAATGGTATAACGCCAATTTGCATAATATGAGAAATTCGCTTACTCTAATTTCAGAGTAAATGCTACTGTATGAAACCGCTTCTATATAATTAGTACACTGGCCAATAATACTACAGCAGTATGATTTACTATTAGGATACATATCAGATTAATTAAATGTAATTGTTGATACGTTGTTAGGTCCTTTGTCGATTAGCTCAATTTACCACTGGCAATCTTGATTAAATTGCAAATTAAGTCTTGCTCAGATCTAAGAATATATGTAAAAAAATTACAAAAATATGCCGTTTTTTATACAGACTAAAATCTGGTAATAAGGGTAGTCCAGATGGGCAACTTCTAAATTTCATCAAAATTATTAAGCGCGCTTTTTCCGCTCAAAGTGCTCTATGTGCATGAGACATTTTAACAAAACGTTACAATTCTAACTTTATATATGAATTGATTGCACGTTTGTAAATAAAACCACTGTCAACATTAAATAAGACTTTATGAAATCAGTGCCGTCTCAATTGGTTTAAATTCAAATCGAAAAACTCGATGACCCGAATGAAAAATGGAACTCGATCTAATTCAGTTCGCATGATTGCATTTGGAAAAATTCAGATGCGTGAAAAATTGCCAATCCATAAGTGCGAGGCGCAGTAAGAAAAGACATGTACCTAAATCAATTTATCGAATTTATTGCAGCGAAACTTCGCCCTTCGGCAGCAGAAAAACTTGAAAGTAAACGCTGCAGAGAAGAAATGAAAATAAAGCGGTGACTCCAGGCCGGATATACTGGAGTATAGAAATCCATCCATTAATCATGTCGATGGCAAGAAAGAAAGGCGTGAAAATATTATTCCGCCCCCCAATGAAAGTAATCACCATCAAAAAAGATCTATCACCGATTAGTTGGTGGAATTTGATTAAATAATTTTTCGGCGCTGATAAGCCTTTATTTATTTATGATTTTAATGTGAGCGAATGCTATAAATCACAGATAAGGATTTCTGGGCCGTGCAAACGAGGGTTGGAATCAATCCATCAATTCGGTTTTGCAGCAATAAAAAATGTGCGGATTATGGGAACTGAGCGTCAAATCGGTGTAATGATCCTGACGTTTTTTTTTATCGATTAATCCTCGGCAAGATGCCATTTTCCGTGGGGGTTTTAATTGGTTATACTCGATAATAATAGAAGGTATTTTAATGATGTTTTTATGAAATATTTTAACAACCGGCCGACAAAAATATGTTTGATTATATAATAATATTAATTACGCAACTAATTAATATATATATATATATATATATATATATATATATATATATATATATATATATATATATATTATCAAAAAATGCCATTTACCTTTCGGTGTAGGCTAAACTAATTAATAAGAAGATAAATTTTAATTTCGGTTTCGTGTGAACGAGTATAGTATATTCAAAGTTAACAATTTAATATCACGTTTAATTACCGACGAAGTTGAGGGAATATAATAATATTATAATCGATACACGATATACATTATATAAATTTATATTAGATTACAGTAGCTTAGTGCATACTACATGCATATAAAGCATATCTTTTATAAACCAACTTTGGGTTAAAGATGCTACACTATCCATGCATAAATAATACTTTAATTTAGTCTTAGTGGAAGGCAACCACCAAGAAATAACTAATTTAATATTGAATAAAACATGGAAGTGTTTAAATTATTCTGATTATATTAAACGTTACGTTCAATAAATTGACATTAATCGTAGAAGCTTATAGATATTTTAACTACCTTAATGCATTTATTGAAAGCTCACAATTTTTCTGACTTTAATAAACTTAAAAATAACAATAGTTTAAATAGACAAAACTAATATCAATAATTATTTAAACAACAGAAGTATAATTTATAATAATAATAATATACAAGTTTAGCATTCTATGCTGTAGCCATGAATACTATTGAATTGTAAGGCACAAAAAAATAAATAACTGTTCTTTCAGATAGTATTGTATTTGAAACAAAAGTGGAATTAATTATCTGGCTTCTTCCGTAAGCCTTGCCTTAAATTTGTGGGCACTCGCTCTACAAGAAGACTTCCTTTTGACTACGCCGCCTCGAAGCGGACACTGCAGATATATTTATCCAACAAAACCGAGAAACGTTTCCACTTCGGACGAAAAAGCGCTCTGGTCATTTTCTCCTCAAGGTAGAAAAGCCATTTCTTTTTATGCGATAGAAGGGAACATATAAGCTCACGTCGGTGAATGGAAGCTTTCATAAATTTATTCATGCTCGAATAAGAAGCGATTTTTTTTTACTATATCGAAACATTTTGTACGCTACCCGGAATGCAGATTAACTGAAAGAAATATTCATTTATACAGGATCCATTAATTTAATAGAAGTGAAACTTTAAACTATTGTTATTAAAATAATTATTAGACAATTATTTTTAGAAGTTATTGCTGGATAAGTAATTTTATAAATTATTTTAATAAAGTGTTAAAAATATATTAAGATGAGGGAAAGAAAAACAAAATAATTTAATAGTTGTCTTATATTAATTAAGAATTATTTAATCCGTCAAGAGCAAAAAAATAGTCAGAAATATAAAGTCCTAAAAATCTATAAAGTAGAGTATAAAGAGTAAAGATATATTCTAAATCCAAAATCAATCCTTGTCATGTGGGGAATAATTAACTCGAAGAGCTCGGAAACTAAACCTCAAGTCAATAATAATATAACAGATCATGAATTAAACAAATATTCCACGTCAGAAAATTTATTTTAGGTCTAAAACCAAAATCTAGCTAAGATGTATATAAGATAAATAGAAAAAGTTCTAGAGATCCATGTATTGAGCTTATTTTTTCGTTTATATGATTTATAGGCTACAATTAGAAATGATTGATTTAATGCTATTCGTGTTAGTTCAAAAAAATTGTTGAATACAATTGGGTAATTACCCCCCCTAAGAATTATTTATTCGCTTATTTTGTTTATTCTTAAAAATTACTAATATTTCAAACAAACAAGTTAACTGTTGGTAATTCTAGTCAGCGATTTATGACAGTGCATTTTTCCATGTACACAAATTAAAATTATCTGCGCAAGCACCGTTAGAAAAGTGATGACTTCCTTTGCACGGGGGCTTCCCCTTTCTAATAATAATAATAATAATAATAATAATAATCATTTATTACGGAATACTCCAATTATACATAGTAAATACAAATATATATATATATGTACAAAATGTAGAGACAAGTTAAATTATATTAAAAAACTTAAATCTAACAAGTTTAAATTAATCTTAAAAGTATGATAATTTTCATAAAATAAATTAAAGTTATTATTCTTAATAATATAATTACAAAAACGCATCATTCTATCAAGGGGACTATTAAATCCATATTGCGTGCGATGGAACTCTAATCTGAATACTTCAGTATTTCTATTTATATGACGGTTAGTGTAATTAAAATTAATTCTGCATAACAATTCATTGCATTTAATATTACCGGATATTAGTTTAAATAGCACGCAAATATCTATGACATTTCTACGATGGCGTAAAGGTTTAATATCACATAATAGATTGGACGATACATTATCAAAACGATATTTTAAGAGATTTATAAATTTATTTTGAATTATATCAAGTCGAATTTTTGCGCACTCATTATAAGGGGACCATATCGGGGAAGCATATTCTAAAACGGATCGAACTAAAGAACAAAATAACATTTTTTGACAAAATGGAGAAAATTCTCTAGCAAATCTACTAATAAAACCAAGTCTCTTACGCGCCAGATTACAGATTTTCTCGATATGCAAATTGAAAGTAATTTTGGCGTCAAACAAGACACCTAAATCAGAAACGTAATTGACATTTTTTAAAGGAACCATATCAATTAAATATGTAAAATTTAAAGGAGAATTACTCTTGGTAAATGAAATTGAAACACATTTTTTTAGATTTAAAAATAAATAATTATCTTGACACCATTTCTGTACTTCTTGCAGGTCATAATTTAATTGATTACAGTGAGTAACATTATTGATTACATGGAACAATTTTAAATCATCGGCAAAAAGTAGAAAATTTGAATGTTTAATTACTTCACCAATGTCGTTAATAAAGAGAAGAAATAGAATGGGACCGCAATGAGTACCCTGCGGTACCCCAGATGTTACATTAATAGGTTTAGAGATATACTCATTAATTTTAACCAATTGTGTACGACCCATAAGAAAACTGGATATCCAATTGACAACTTGAACACCGAAGCCAAGTGCTTCGATTTTAGAAATAAGTACTGAATGATTTATTCTATCGAAGGCTTTTGCATAATCAGTATAAACTGTATCAACCTGGCTTCCACTTTCTAGAGCATGAACCAAAAAAGATTTAAAACATAAAAGATTTGTTAAAGTTGATTTACCAAGAGTAAACCCGTGTTGTTGATCGATAATAATTTGTTTACATGCCCATTGCAACTGTTTACTTACTAAATAGTCAAGCAACTTAGGAATTGCAGACTGGACAGCTATTCCTCTGTAGTTATTTATATCGTCGCGGGCACCAGATTTAAATAACGGTGTAATAAAACTATATTTCCAAACATTGGGGATTGTTCCAGTAGAAACTGACTTGCAAAATAATATATGCAGAGGAACAGCTAGAGTAAATCGACAATTCTGCAGAAAATGTTGGGGAATGCCGTCAGGTCCACAATTATAAGACGCTTTTAATGATGAAATACCCTCCAGAATGTCCTTTAAATCAAATGAAAATGAATGAATATATACTCTGAATATAATTGTTTACTTAAATTTTTACATTGTAACCGCAGCTGTTGAAAATTTCGATAGTCAGAAGGTAATTCAGTAGATTTATATAGAAAGTGAGCACTTCTTTTAAGTTTTACAAGCCGAATTAGTTCACTGTTAAACCATATTGGGTAATTACTGGATTTGACAAATTTCAAAGGCACATATATAGAAACGGCATCATAAATTAAATTATAAAAAGCATCACTAGCAACATTTATATCACTTGCACATAAAACATTATTCCAGTCAACACTTACAAAAAACTCATTTAAAAGAGAATAATTTGCACTTTTAAAATCGAAAAACCAGTCACCAGATTGAAGATGATTGATCTTAGTATTAATTGGAACAAATACATCATATGCTGAATGATGAATACCAGACTCGGTTATCCCATCTGTCGCGTAGTGGAACTTAATTTCTTGAATATGGCTGAAGCACAAATCCAAAAATACTTCCCTCGAGTTGGGCAACGAGTTTACTTGAAATAGGTGCTGCATACTGAAATAATCGCAGATTGTTTCTTGATATGGTGTAGGATTGCCATCACATAACACGCCTAAGTTGTCATTATTCCACGAGACATGCGGCAAATTATAATCACCAAAAATTATAAATTTCATTTCAGAATTATCTGTCCATAATTGTTCAACTGTTTCGCAGTGATTAATATATTTCGATAATTGAGAAAGTGGTGGTAAATACACAGATCCAATAATTAGATTTAGTGATTTAATTTTTATAAAAACCTGTTCAACGGAGTCATGCAATAATGTTAATTTTGAGCAAACAAATGTTTTTCTAACCGCAATTAGTACCCCTCCGCCCAACACTTTATCACTATTGGCAGGTGATCTATCGGTTCTAAAGATACAATAATTATCCCAACGGATTTCGTTATCAGTAATAGATTCATTAAACCAAGTTTCAACAAGCACAATAATATCATAATTGCTACAACTAATATTCATATTTATTTCAATTAATTTTGATTTTATACCACCCACATTGTGATAATAAACATTTAGTTTTTTAAGTCAGTCGAAGAGTTCTCTTTTTGAGAATGCACTTTACGTTTTGTAATGAACGGATGATTATTATTGTATTTAATCATTAGATCGGTTTCACCTTTTTCTTTTCTAGAATTTAATTCTTCATATATTGCTGATATTTCATTGCGCTGCATATTTGTTAAATCACTTTTAAATTGAAGATCAGGGTATCGTTGTTTTAGTTCAATATTTTTTAAAATTTGTAATGGAGCATTATTATTAGGAAAAATTAATTTAAGTGGTCGACTTTTATTTACACTTTGTTTTCCCATTCTAATTAATTTAATAGGGCTACTCATATTTTCAAATCCTTGAAAAATACTCATAACTGCTTTAAGGTCGTCCTCTATCCTTATATTAACTGATTTGGAAGATGATTCTTTCAAGTTGTATAAAATTACATTATTTTTTCTTCTCTCCCTTTCATTGATTTCATTAATGATTGATCCACCAGCCGAGGTAATTTTTTCATTTAATAAAGAATCACGATTGTTTATTTCTATTTTGAGAGTTTCGATTTCGTTGTTCATATCAGAATTGAGTTTTTCCAATTCACTTATTTTAAGTAAACATTCGTCGAACTTGACATTAATATTACTTATTTCGTTTTGAATTACTAACTTGAAACTATTGAAGTGAGTGGAGAAAAGATTTTCAATATCTTGTTTCGAAATTTGTGAACTACTTGTTTGATTAACAATTGATGCATTAGTTGAATTTGAGAAATTAATATTAAATTTCTCAAATTTACATTTTGGACAATTCCACCGTGCTCCGTTAGTTTTCTTCCTTTCATCATCATAAAATTTTATTTCGGAAGGTATCACTTGTACACATTCTGCATGAAACCAATTACCACAATTACCGGTGCATTTAATTGCTATGGATAAATGCGAAGGACTTATAAATTTATTGCAATTTTCACAGTGCATACCCATTCTTATTTATATAATATATCACTGATATGTATTTGAAAAATATGTGTAAAACAATAAACCAAAAAATATAGGTAAGGAGAAACAATATACAAAACTTCACGCTACGCGGTCGTTCGTAGCGACTTTAATAACAAACAAGGGGCCGACATATATTGATACTATTCGCCTCTTTGGTATCGTAAATCGTTACATTGTTTTACATTAAAAGAGCGCGATTCACATTTCTTAGTTTAATTTATAATATTTCTTGTCTTACTTGGTTTAAATGTAAAAGATAGAAACCGAAACTGTTTACATGTCGCATGTAAAACCTAAATTTTTAGTGATTGCTGATAAATTACCAATTTATTATAATTCGATCAATTATACATAAGGTATTTTTTGATTTTAGGAATAATATATGCATTCTTTTAAATTAATTTATTCCTGATTTTTGTTGTAATTAAATTAGTAAATGAAAATTCATAATCTACGTTGGATTCATTTGTTCAGAAAATTTAAAAAAACACGATTTTTCAACAAATAAAGATCGATCTATGTCAACAGTCAATTTAAATCATCCATCTACATCTTCATTGACATTTAGCAGTAGAAATCTTCACTAGGTTGTTCCCATCATGAGAAAAAGAAGCATACAACATGTACATATAGTAATGTTGAAATTTACATTCATATAGTTAAATTTAGTAATGTTAATGAAATTGAGAAATTTCGAATTTTAAATTGTAAAAGAAAACCAAATGATACTTTTGTGTTACCCTATTCTGTACATAAAAAGGAGGAAAACATTTTAGACAATTTAATTGGTTAATGTTTTCTAATCATTTAAACAGATTCTTTTGCAAATATTGCTTCTTTTTTACAAAATTTGGTGGGCTGCACCAACAAGTACCATTGCAAAAATAAGTATCTCAGACAGTATCTCAATATTCTAAATTATCAGGTAAAAATGTTGTGTTATAAAAATATTACCATAAAAATTCAATTGTTATGCGAAATTGCTTTATAAAATCATGAGATATAAGAAATAAATTAAATATGGAAAGACTTTGACAAATTGAAGAAAATAGACATAGATTAAAACCAATAATCAAAAGTATCATATTTAGGGGAAACAAAATATTCCCTTACGAGATCATCGTGCTGCTGGTTCTCTCTTAAATACAAAATCTATTACAAACGAGGGCAATTTTTGTGAAATTCTACATTTCGAATTGCATCTGATGACAACTTTAAAAAACATTTGGAAAACCATTAAACATATTTCACAAATGTCTCTTGAAATACAGTGACTTTGAGTAAATAGAATAAATAAAATGAATCTTGCTCTAACTTTATAACTATTGATGTTTTATCCAACAAGGGGAAAAATACTGCCACATCTTTTAAACAATTTATAATGATGCAGTCAATATTTTAAACGAATTACAAATTTAAATGACAAAACCGCGAATTACCAAATGCCAGAGGAATAGACCAAACCTGGATAAACCTATTATAGCAGATTATTTTTATTTATCTTTTTCCCTTTTATCCATTATGGGTGTCAGACTTATTTTCTACAATATGTCTCAGTTAATTTCTTTTACACTTCTTTACCACTGTTGCGTAGCTTGTGCTATTTTCTTATTTCTTTCCATTATATTCCTTTTCTTTCCGCTGCTTGATGCTTGATGTACTTGCTCGTTCCAACCCTTGGTCTTCCTAATTCCCTCTATCTTTCTTAGGTATCTAATTTCCATTGCATTGGTTTTTTTGTTATTACTCTCTGTGGTTACTCACGATTCACTACTATAGTCCATCCGTTGGATCTTCCGTCCTACGTCACAAACTATCGCTTCAAAAAACGAAAGTTTTACAGTGCGTTCTTTTTCTAACGCATTTGGTTTACTTTATCAGACTGAATGTTTTTGTGTCGTTTCTCGAAGCGATATTTTGTGACGTAGGACGGAACATCCAACGGATGGACTATATATAGTAGTTAATGTCTTTTATATACTTCTGTTTTTATTGTTTTTGCAATCTCTTTTTTCTCTAAGAATGTTTTCTTTATTGTGTTGTAGATCATTCCTGCTTTGTCTAGTTTTTCATCTTTTTCTGATTCTATCTTCCCTGTTTCCTCTATTGTTGATCCCAGGCATTTAACCCTATTTTGTGATTGCTCTCTGTTGATGATATTATATTTATCTTTTCCAGCTCTTTTTTGAATATTTCCAGGTTTTCTTCTGAATCTGCAATTAATGTTATGTCGCCGGCAAACATTAATACATATTTGCATTTTTAATAGTTTTTAATATTTCTATATCCTATCTTTGTGCTTTCGGCTCTTTGTTTGCTGTTTCTTATTGCTTCGTCATTAAGTGATGCAAATAGTAACGGGCTTAATATACATCCTTGTCTCAGTCCTGTTTTGGTCTTGAACTCCTCTGATTATTTATTTTCTATTCTTACTTTATTTTTGTTATTTCTTTATTATATTTATAATGCTTTTTTTATCCTTCTTGTCTCGAGTATATGCCATATGTCCTCTCTTCTTACCCTGTAATACGCTTTTTTAGGTTGATGAAGCAGATGTGTAAATCTTTTCCCTTTTTAATCATTTTTTCTGTTAATTGTCTCATTATGTATATTAAATCTTGTTTGCTTCTATTTTTCTGAATCCGTGTTGTTCTTCTCCCAGCTGTTGATCTAATTTTCCTCTTATTCTTGCTTCTATTAACCTAGTAAAATTTTTCGCTGGTTTGATTGTGAGTGTAATACCTCTGCGGTTATCATATATTTTTGTGTCTCCTTTTTGTGTATTGATATTATTATTCCCTTGTTCCATTCCTCGGGTATCTTGTGATTTTTGATAATGTCATTTACTATTTCCAAGAATTCTTCCTTCCCCTTTCCCCATATATTTCATTATTTCGGCTGTGATGTCACCTATAGGTGGAGATTTTCCTAGTTTTATTTTTTTGATTGCTGCCTCCAGTTCTTCGATTCTTATTTCGTTGATTCCTCCATTTGTTTCACCTTCTATATCTCCGTGCTGGTCTGTTTTGGTTATTTCATTAAAGAATTATTTCCATCTTTCTAATCTTCTTTTCTTCTGTTATTATATTTACGTTTTTATCTTTTATACTTGGCTGGGTTAATGTATTTTAATTGCTCATTTGTTTAATAGTGCTGTTAAACATCTTTTTGTTTTCTGTGAACGTTTCTTTCAGTTTCTTAACGAACTGCTCCCAGGATTGCTTTTTTGCTATCTTGAATTTTTATTCCACATTTTTATTTGCTATTATATATCTTCTATAATCTTATTCTTTCCTTGTTTCCTTGTTTAAGTTTTCCAATTCTCTTCTTTTGTTTTTACAAATTGTTTTACCTCTTCTGACTATCACCTGTTTTTCTTCCTGTATTTGTTTGATATAGTGATTGTTTCACATCTTTCTTGGGCTGCTTCACTTATGATTTCTTTGATCTTTTTCTTTTCTCCTTCTATTTTGTCTTTTACTCTATTTTTGATTGGTATTCATTCCTAGTTTCTTTCTTTTCAATTTTTGGCTTTATGTGTTTTTTTATTATTGTTTTCGACTTCGTGTACTTCAAGATTTCAGCTTCTGTGTTAATTTATATTTTTACCAAGTAGTGGTCGCTCCCTATTTCAGCTTGTCTTATTACTTTAACATCTTTCACCTTTTCCATTCTTCTGCGTCTATTAAGGAGTAGTCTTTTATTTCTCTTTTCTTGGTGTAACTTCTCTAGTGTATTTATGTATGTATTTGAATTTTGTTTGTTTGCTATACATAATTCTATAATTGTTTTTCCATTTTCGTTTCTGTTCTCATCTCCATACTTTCCCCTGTATATTTTTTGCTCTCTCTCTTCTTTTAGTTCTTTGTCATTTCTCTCATGGAGTCTTTAAACATGCTCTTTAATTCCTCCATTATCACATCGTTCTTAGATATATTTAGATTTTCCTTCTCCGTGAGTTTTTTTTTCTGTTTTCATCTTCTTTGTTTTATTTTTGTATCCTGTTGTTATGACAACGTTTTGTTTCACTGCTTCGTTTTTCTATCTTTTTCTATTCTCCATTGCTCATTTGGAATCCTTGGAATCCATAATTAGGGCTGTCGATATCTCTTTCTCTTTTTGTACTCATTTGTTTCTATATTTCCCACTTCCTTTTAGTTTTATATATTTTTACACTACTTATTTACTTTTTTTATGAACTTTTGCATGTACGTGGTTCGCTGTTTTAAGTTCCTCTGAACTTAACAGAGGATTATTATCGAATTAAAATATATATACCTCCCCTGAATAATATTATTACAGATCTGCAATACAGATTTAATAAAGACACGATGAATTTGTTCAAATTTAAAACAACAATACCTAGTGTTTTATTGATAACAAACTGGCGAAGATTTAGATGTCACTTCAAAATCTGTTGCAACATATTTAAATAAAATTTTACCTGAAAACGTAACATGTGCAATAGCAATTAAGTCTGAATTGGCATTTTGGAAATTACAATGGCAAATGAAAAAGAAAATTAAAGAACAATTACCAGAAAATGCTTTAGATGTATACAGAAAATATGACCCGAATATTTACTGAACATAAAAATAATTTTACAAATTTTATGTACTCTTCCTGTTAGCGTTGCTTCTGCAGAAAGAAGTTTTTCTGCACTGAAAAGATTCAAATGGTGGCTGCGAGCCGCTATGTCTCAAAAAGTCTAACCGAGTTAGCTTTATTACATATTCATTGATATATGGATACTAATATTGACAATGTTATTAAAAAGCAAAGAAAATCGTTTTTTTTAATAAATTTAGTTACAAAAATCTGTTTCAAATTTTACAAAATATATTATTATGATTTTATATGTGCTATATTTATTTCGGGTGTGATATTATTTTGTTTATATTTAAAAATAATAGAATTATATTTTATTTATTTATGGAATAAAAAAATATTTTCATTTTTTCAAATTACCCCCCCTAAGCCAGTTGACTGGAAACGCCCTTGCAGATACTGGCATTTGTATGACACAACAAGACCTTGTTCACAACTTGGTAACAATAACAAAATCGGGTACTGCCGAGTTCCTCTCAAAAATGAAAGAAGCTGAGTGTCGGTTTTTACTCGGTCTTTCACACAACTAATCACAATACAGACAAGCAGTACATCTGGGAATCCTTTGTCGCTGGCTTCAGCATTATCGAAGATTTTCGCGAGGAAACGATAAAACGTGGTACCACCGTCAGAAGGTAAGATTTTTTGGAGCAAATACAGTTAAAAAATGGTGAAGGTTTGAAATCCCGTTGAAGATAATACAGCTGAGGATAAGAAGAATAGGAAAAGGAGACCTGAAAAATCCAAAACTAAAAAGGTTGATAAAACAACTTGAGAATCGGAATTATTAAATGACAACAAACCAATATGGACATGAAAGCGCTCAGCAGTTGAAGATAAACAATACGATGAGTTCTACAAAGCTTTAACTAAAGGTGATGGAGGTGAAGTTACGTTCAAATCCCTTTTATATGTTCCATTAACCCAGCTAACTGAGAGCTTCAACCGATATGGAACTAAGACAGAAAATATTAAGCTATACGTTAGACTTAAATTTATCACTGACGAATTTAATATGTAGTCAGATGATTTTCCATTAAATAAAGTCATTAAGAAGAAACTGATAAGGAGAGTGTTCTATATGTTGAAGAAGTTAAGTGATGCAGAGTTTGCTAAATTATGAAAGGAATATTCGACCAATATCAAACTAGGAGTTATTGAAGATTCCGGCAATAGAATCAGATTGTCGAAGTAATTAATGTTACATTATTCCAATAGTGAAGATGTCACTAGTATATCAGATTATGTAAAGAGAATGGAGCCGACACAAGACCATATCTATTTCATCGCTGGGTTCAATAAAGCTGAAGTCAGTAAGTCTCCATTTGTTGAGAGGTTGTTAAGGAGAGGATATGAGGTTTTCTACTTGGTAGAAGGAGTAGATGAGTACACAATTTCTAGCATTTCATGGCAAGAAATTCCAGAACGATGCTAAAGAAGGCTTTTCCTTGACTAAGGTCTAAAGTTGGTGCATTGCAATTAAAACAATTGAAGCCAACTTTTGAGCCTTTGATTAAATGGCTGTCGTCTTAAAGAACATATTATTAAGTGATTCTCCATGCGCCCTTGTAGCCAGTATATTTTGATGGACTGGAAGAATGGAGCGCTAAGCTGTTTCTGATAACCATCAGATGTATGGTGATTCACAAAGAACTTAATATTTGAACCAGAAGAAGACCCTTGAAATCAAAAACAAGGCCACCATTGATGCGTGAACTTCTTAAGGGTGTAATGATGACCCTTCTGACCCAATAGCTAAAAATATGGCAGTTACGCTCTTCACAGCAGCTACTTTAAGGTCTGGATACGTGCTTAAAGAAACATCTGACTTTGCTGCCAGAATTGAAGTTATGGCGAGGAAAACTTTGGGAGTTTCCTTAGATGAAGCTGTTGAAGAAGAGGAAGATGTACTTGAGGATGGTATTCCTAATAAGGAGGCTCGAGAAGAGAATAAGACACAAAAGATGAGCACGATGAATAATAAACTAAGAGTGTGTGCATTTGTGAGAGATTGTTTTACGAGCATTTAAATACTGTATTATCTTTTGTATTTATAATATTAACAAATATAAATCCGTACTTGATAACTGTTTTTGCCACATTGTTATATAGAATAATTATATTAAAATAAATATACATTTTATTTTAAATATACTCAAGAGTGCACTTTATATTAGTAGACGTAATTTTTATAATTGTAGAATATCTATATAAATACATATATAAATTATGTATACAAATGTACATATGCACTGTATTAATTCGCAATTAAAAAAACTTTGAGTTGTATTAATTTTTCAACCAGATCAGACTGTCCGTTAGCCCGTTAGAAGAAGACAAGAAACTAATTTGGCGCACTTTAGAACGCCTTCATCCAGAACAACTACAAACCGAAGATAATCGCCAACTTCACCACCAAAACCAGTAACGCATGCAAAACCTATCCAGATGAAAAGATGCCCATAGCCACGATTACCTTGCCCTACATCAAAACATCTAAGAAACTACGGATCGAATCGGTAACATGCTCAAAAATTTTAATATCAAAACTTAAAACTTGTAGGCCCAAATTAAAAATACCATTTGTGAAATTTTATGTGCGGATTGCCACAAAAACACGATCTAATTTCATCCTTCCTCAACACATGTAAATCACCGAATAGATTTGGCAAGACAAAACCTTCCATAATTAAATATTACACAATAACCAATAAAAAAGGTTTAGAATATAGCGAACGTGAAGTCGTCAAAACGTCGAGAAACCTCAACAATCACGCGAGAAATATCCCCATAAACAGCTACAACAGATTACACTCTCGAAAATATCGAAATTTAACATTAACAACCTCTACGGGAAAACAGTGCAACAATTTAACAAGAACTACAAACTACAGATACTTTGTAATCTGGTATTCCTTTGTCGATTCAGAGAAAACAAAGTAATATCAAAATATATGAAAATAATAAATAGTAACATAAAACGTGTTAATCGAATCTTATGTAGAACCAGTGATTACAGGGCGTACCTTCAGTGTTTGCATTGTGGTATATTTACCGCCCCCGCTTTATACAGGGTGGACCAAAAGTTCGTTTACATTTCAAATGATGATTTAAAAGAAACTAGTTAAGTGAGATAAAAACTTTCTATTTATTATTAAAGTACACAAATGCGGATTTTATTTAAAAAAAATTACATTATCCATATGTGATCCTTTATTATTTTGACACTGCTACCTAGAGCGGAAATTTTCAATGACGGCCTCACAAGTGTTTCGTGAAATGTTTGGATTTCTTCTCGAATATTTTCCTTTAATTCCTCTAGGGACACTGGGTTGCTGTTGAAAACTTTACTTTGAAGGTATCCCCAAAGAAAGAAGTCCAGTGGGGATAAGTCCGGGCTATGAGGTGGCCAGTTAATGGCACCTATTTTGGATATCACGTTTTGTCCAAAAATTTCGCGAACAGCAATTAATGAGTTATTGGAAGTGTGGCATGTTGCCCCCATCTTGCCGAAACCATGATCGTTGATTAAAACCATCGAAATCCTGTAGCGCTGATGAAAAAAAGTTCTGTAGCATGGCAATATACCGCTCTGCATTCACTGTAACAGCATTTCTTCGGCGATCTTAAAAAAAGTATGGACCAATAATGCCTCTCGCTGAAAACGCTGCCCATACAGTAACCTTGGGTGAATGCAGAGGTTTTTGATGCTTCAATGTACGATTAATGTTACTCCAGTATCTGCAATTTTGCCTATTCACATGCCCATTTAGATGAAAGTGTGTCCATGATTTTCACGAATAGACGCTCTTACACGCTCGACGTTTTCAGGATATCTTGATGTTCTAGGTCGGCCGGATCGTGATTGTTTCATTGTTGAACCTGTCTCCTCGAACTTCTGTACCCATTTTCGAATCAATTGAATCGATTGAGCTTCATTTTTACGCCGTATGTTGTAATGAGCGCAAAATATTGGAATTGAACGTTGAACGTTGAATGCACGGTGCTGCTCCGTTATTCCTTAAATTTCCGAGGGATATAAGTAACAGAATTTGATAAAAATTACATATGTAGTTGTGGTGTTAGTGAAGAACATATTGTGAAAATTGCAGTGAAATCGATGTTATGGATTAACAGAAACCGTCGACTAATTAACTTGTGAAATTATCGAAAGAGTAGCCAGCAGTAATCACCAATCATATATACCACGTAATCGCAAAATACATGGATGGTGATACCCATCCATTGAAAATACCTTCGTTACAACTACAGGTTAGTGATAATAGTGCTACTGGTTTATCTAATAATACACTCTCTTAAAATTAACCTCAATTTTGCATATGCATTAATGCTCCTTTTTGGCCTTGTAATTTAATATAAGTATCATATATGGATGATATTTGTATTTTTGCTCAGTCGTCTATGTTGGCCTAAACGTTAAAGCCCTGATTAGTAATCCAACAAGTCCGAGTTCGATACTCGTAATTTATTATTTAAAATTTTTGTTTTTGAGTTTTTTTTTTTTTGATTTAGTTTTATACCTCGTCATTTAAATATACATATATATAATTTTTACTCTTTACGTTCTTTTCTCGGTAATATCATTACTTTTCCTATTACACCTACTGTATAACACTGTGTTTTACCCATCCGTGGCCCTCTTTGTCTGTCTTTCTTAAGTCCACATGATCGGCCCCTTGTGGTGAAACGTGTCTTCTGTTTTTAATTATTATTTTATCTACCTCACTATAAATAAAATATCTAAGCTATTATGACCGACCTTAAACAAATACTGGAAGAAATTATTAAAACTAGAAATGATCTCCTAAATAAAATTGAGGCAACTGAAACTAGATTACTGTTAAAAATAGAAGATATTAATAGAAAAGTGCTTGACATAGAAATTGAAAATAATAAAATTTTGGAAAAAATTGAATTTATCGAGAGAAAACAAAGACGAAACAACATAATCATTTTTGGTCTGAAAACTGAAAGCAGAAGTGATTTAAGTACTCAAGTTATTGCTAAATTAAATTCTCTCATGGGAGTTGATATAACCACAAAGGACCTTAATAACTTATATAAACTTGGTAAGAACACAACCTCACCCATCTTAATCGAGTTTTTATCTTACTTCAAAAAACAAGAAATACTACAATATAGTTCAAAATTAAAAGGACAAAACATATTTCTAAATCACGACCGCACTGAATCTGAAAGAAAAAACCACAACATTCTGCGATATCATTTGAAGAAAGCAAAAGAAAATGAAGATAATAACAACTGTTACATAAAGGGACAGAAATTGTATATAAATGGCAATTATTATACAGTCGATCAACTATCTGAGCATAATTCAGAAAACAGTTACGATGATGATGGGACAAAGTCATATAGCGCACCAGCGACACCGAATACTGAAATTGTAAGTGCATTGGAATACGAAAAAGGACAACATACTCCTCTTACATCGGTTTGCAGACCAACATCAAAATCCAACATACTGGACGCAAAGGAGGGTGATAAAACGAATGTGGTTAAAGTATTGATTTCAAAAAATAAACCAAAAACTCGATCGGATGGTAAAACAGATAACAGAAAATAAGGATATATTGTCGTCTTCAGTTTAGTTTAATCTCACTCAGGAATATATTTACTATTAATTCATTTTTTTTTTCTTAAACTATTTTAGGCTAATTTTAATCCCTGTACGAATAACAGATTTAAATATCTCTCTCATACATATAATGTTCTCGATATTTTATTTAATTTAAACATTTATATTATTTCATACTAGACGCCTTAATTATCACTTAGCTTTTTATACATATGTTTATTCACTGATTTACTTATTTATAAATTAATTATACTTACTAACATTAATCTTAGAAACAATATAAATGATTTAATTTTAATTAACGTATTTTATAAAATTTAGTTCTTTCATTAATATTCATATTTGTCTGACTTTATTATTATAGAATGTACCAAAATCATTTAAAAGCTTGTCATTTAAATATTCGATCTATATCAAATAAATTTGATTTATTTAAAGCTAATTGTTATGTAACGAACTTCGATGTAATAACTATCTCAGAAACTTGGCTATCTGATTTAAACGCAAGTAGTGCACTTTCTTTGGACGGCTATACTCTTATACGGAATGATCGACCAAGTCATGGGGGTGGTGTGGCGGTTTACATTAAAAATGATTTTGATTACTCGATTGTGCATGTCGAATCATCACCAGTCCTTGAGCAATTATGGTTAAGAATAACTATGGGCCGGAAAACGATCGCAATAGGTGTAGCATACCGACCACCAAGGGGCGATTTTAATGAATTTTTAAACACATTCGAAAAATGTCTATTTGAATTTAGTCTTCACCATGATTTTATCTTATGTTTAGGCGATTTCAATGTTAACTTATTGCATATGACCGCATCTAGTAAATCGTTTTGCGCATTACTTAACTCCTTGTCTCTTAAACAACTGATATCCGAACCTACTCGAATAACACCGACATCAGAATCATTATTAGATTTAATTATAACTAATGAATGTACAAGTATAAATAAATCAGGTGTGTCAGATGCAAGTGGTTTGTCTGATCACTCTTTAGTTTATTGCGAATGTTTAATGGACGATAGAACGGTCGAACCAAAAACAATAAATGCACGTGATTTTAAACACTTCAATTACGAATCATTCATATCCGATTTATATACATTAAATTGGTTTGAAATTTTCGATGTGGACGACATTAACAATAAATTGTTACTATTCAATAAAAAGCTTTTGACGCTAATTGACTGTCATGCGCCAATAAAAACATTTCATACATCCAAAAAACAGGCACCTTGGTTAACCTATAATTTAAGACAAATGATGAAATTAAGAGATAACGCTAGTAAACGGTACAAAAGAACTAAAAATCCAGCACACTTTGAATTTTACAAAAGCATGCGTAACTTAACAAACAAGGCAATTCGTGCTGAACAAAGAGCTTATCTTGAGTTTTCTTATGGAAATGCTAGAAACAGTAAAAATAAATTATGGTCCGAGTTAAAGAAACTTAACGTTTATGGGAAGAAATCTGCAAATATACCAGAGCACCTCAAAAACGTAAATCAAATAAACCACCATATTGTGAATCAGGTCACTCCATTACCTCCCGACAAAAACACACTAAACTTTTATAATAACAGCACAATAACAAACTTTCATAGTTTATTAAAATTTGTTCCTGTTACAGAAGTGGAAGTATTAAATACTATCAACTCTATAAAATCGAACGCTACAGGTATTGATGGTATTAATATTAAATTAATTAAATTGTGCTGTCCTGCATTACTAGAATATATTACGCATATTATAAATGCATGCATAAATAATAGCCACTTTCCTAACCTGTGGAAGGAATCATTGGTAGTACCTTTGCCGAAAAACAACAATCCTGAAACGGTTAATGATCTAAGGCCTATAAATATATTACCGGTTCTGTCAAAAGTCTTAGAGAAAGTTTTAGAAAAACAATTACGTACTCATTTAGAAACTTACGAAATTCTGCCTAATTTTCAATCGGGATTTAGACCTGGATTCAGTTGCTGTAGTGCCCTTACTTATATCATAGATGATATTTTGCATGCCACTGATTGCGGTAAAGTGACTGCCCTTGTTTTGCTAGACTATAGCAAAGCATTTGATACGATAAATCACGAAATATTAATATCTATTCTGCGTTATATCGGGTTTGGATCAGATGCAATTAAACTTATGCGCAGTTACTTTGATAAAAGGACGCAAAGAGTGACGATAGATAACACTATCTCATCCTCTCTTGAAATAACATCTGGTGTGGGCCAAGGTACTATTCTGGGACCACTGATTTATTCCATCTACACATCATCTTTGCATTCTGTTATTTCCTACTCCTCATATCATTTGTACGCCGATGACACTCAATTATATATTTCATTTGATATTCGAAATATTGATGAGGCGCAAAATAAACTTAACACGGATTTGAATAAATTAGTTAACCATTCCACGAATCATTCTTTACATATTAATGAGTCCAAAACTAAACTATTGCTTTTTGGGCCAGCTAAAAGCCGGAATATCGCAGAGAGAGAAATAACTATCATAATAAATGGAAAACATATTCCTGTAAGTGACTCTACAAAAAACCTCGGATTGTACCTTGACTCTAAGCTCAAATTTAAAGAAAATACTAATCATTTCCTACGCAAAGCATACATCGCATTAAAAACCATTTTTTTAAATAGACATATTCTTAACAAAAATACAAAAATATTGTTATGCGACACGTTGGTACTTTCAAACTTTAATTATTGTGATACACTTTATAATAATTTTATTGACCAAAAAGATGTGTTTAGAATTCAGAGGATGCAAAACTCGTGCATGCGACTTATTTTTGGTGAACACCGAAGAGCCAGAATATCTCATAGACTGCGTGATTGCGGGTGGTTGAACATGCATAATCGGCGTAAGTTACATGCTGCTTGCTTTTATTATAAGGTACTTTATACAAAATGCCCACCATATCTGTATAATAAAGTTACCTATCGAAGTGACGTACATAATATTAATGTAAGGAGTCGTGGTCTTCTATCTATTCCTCGACATAAATTGCAACTTTTCAAAAAATCATTTACTTACGCGATAACAGAATGCATGAACTCGGTACCTCTCGAATGGCAAAGTGGCAACTACAATAGTTTTAAATATAAATTTTCTCAGGTGTTATATGCTTCACAAAATACTTAGAAGCTGTTTAGATATAAGTTACGTATTATTAATTATTATTTTTAGGGCTTGAAGGAAGAGCAGTTTCGATATTTGGTATTAAAATACCAAATAGCGAAAATGATTCAAGTCCATTTGACCCAATCATTGTATATTATTGTATAGTATATTATTGTATATGTATGAACGGTCAATAAATGATTTATTATTATTATTATTATTAAATTTTCGTTGCGCTAGAGTAAAAGAACCATTGTTGCAGTAGTACTCTCGTACACAGAACGCACTTTCTTTATCGCTGAACGACGCCATAGCACTGAATTCCCAATGGCCGCTCTTGTGCGTCGTCCCCTCCGCCCCACCCCGCCGACGCTGCTCGTCGCAGTTACCGATTCAAATTTAAACGGACTTTTGGTCCACCCTGTATATTTACGCGGGGGACTCTGACGATTATGATGTTCCGCCGCCATCGTGTAAAACCTCAGGTCAACAAGACAGGGACAGCAGTGGCACCATTACACACTTAACCTGGTGATACCTATATCACCTCTTCTTTGCCTCCGCCCCTTCATCCGTCTTTGTCCTGGGTGGCTTCCTCTTCATCCTCGCTTACAATTTCTTCCCCAGCTACCCTGCCAGCTCTGCCAGATGGCCCAACTATCCCAACTGCACCAGCTAACTCTGAAAGAAAAGCTTCCTTCCCTCTCCAGCATGTGCAGGACGAGGCTTCCTGGTTCGACAGGCCCGCACAAATCTCTGCTCAGTTTTCCGTTCCCGCGGGCATGCAAAGAACGTGTGGCGCGCGTTTTCCACCACGCCCTAGTCGTCCAAAGCTCCAACGCTGGAATGAGCCTGCGTCTCTGTAAACACCTCCTCGTCTCTGTAAACACCTCTTCTCTTGCCACGATTTCCAGGTCGGAGGGAGTGACAAAGCCAGTACTTCGGCGGCCTCGGAGGAGATCGTGCGGTACGTTCATTCCTCGTCTCCGCACACACCTCAGGTACTTCGGCGGCTCTCAGCAGTAGTCTTATCTTGCCCTCGGATGGGCCGCCGATGTTCGCCAATAGGTTCGAGATATTAGCTCAGGCCACTCCAGCCGCCACCTACACAACGTGTCTGCTGTACCAGGAGTTCGTTCCTATTGTATAGTCCGCGCGGCGTCTCAAAAGCCAAACGGTCGTCGTTTACTCGGCTACTACGCCAAGCACTGTGAGACCATCGTGGTAGCCTTTCTTGTCAGCCTCTCAACCTCCCCGATCTCCCAGCTCCTGACGACTATAATCATCTGCGAAGCCTATGACATCTATCCCGCGTGGCAACTTTAGTTGCAAAACTTCGTTGTAGGTTAGGTTCAACAGTGTGGAACCGAGTGCGGAGCCTTGTGGGACCCCTCCCTTCACCTCCCAAATCTTCGGCATGCTGCTGTTTCCTACGAAATGGATCGAACGCTCGTGCAGGTAGTCGACGATGGTGGCCTCTGGGTACTCCGGCGCCCTTTTCCTCGCTAGTGCCTCCATGATCGTGGACCAGATGTCCAAAAGCAAACTGCTTGAGCCCCTCGTTTGGGATGCCGCCGGATCCGGCATTGCGGCGGCCGCCGCTAAAATCTCGTTCTCCGTCAGGTAGACTTGATGTCATCCCATCGAGTGGAAGAACCTCTGGGTGTCGCATGTTCCATGTTTCCAGGAAAGAAGGCGCGTGCGACCGCCTTCGTTCCACCTGATTTTCGTGCCACAATCTTGTATGTCCTGCTCCATGGATCGTCGTTTATCTGCCATGAGTTTCTTCCAGGCCGCCGTCTTGCGGTTCCTTACAGCGCGCTTATAGTCAGCCCTGGCTGCCACTGCTGCTCATTAGGTTTGATGGTGTTAAACCTTAGTTAGAGGATTTCCTCCTGGAACCTCTCCCAATAAGCCCGATGGATAGCCCAGGTTGGACCTGATCTCGGCGGTGGTATAAGATTCTTTACCTCCGAGTGAAGGAGACGAGGTGGTGGTCGCTCATCAATTCAATTTCCTCCTCAACCTTCCAGTCCCGCAAGCGGTCCACACTACCATCAACAACATATAGCACGTGCTTTGGAATAAATTAGACCTATTAACCTACCTAAGTCTGATGATGAACATAACGCTAAGAGGCAAATCAACAAATTTAAACAACTGATGAAAATAATAAATCACAAAAATGCAGTAATCAGGGCAAAACTAGTCTACAACATACCCAACAAGGAAATCAACGGAACAACACAGGGCCCACTTGGCAAAGCACCCGTTATAATAAATAAACAGGATTCAAAAATGGAAAATATTCTGAAAGACATTAAAAAGTCAATCGGTTCAATGGAAATATCATCAACGTGCCTTAACCTCTACGAATTTCCAAAAATTCACAAAGTTGGGAATCCACTGAGACCCATAGTTACGAGGATCACCAATATACTATTTTATATGACAATCATTAACGAAAAAATGAATTCGTTTATCAAAAACTCATACCATATATATATATATATCAATAAAGACATTAAACTCAAACAAGATGAAGTACTGACAATTTTACAAGCAAAAGACAATCCTTTTAACCTAGTTAAGGTTAAAAAATAAACACTTGCTTAATTTCATCTTTAAGTTAATAATACATTTTTTATGTTTAAACTACATTTTCTTGTTTGTTCACCTGATTATATAGATATATAGTCTATCATACTCTGTGTAATAATTAAATATTTAATAACGAAACTTTCATAATACATCTTTAAGCCCAAAATATGATGAAATATATCAAACACATCTCGTCATAAGCAAGCCTTCGATCTAATTTCATACAACAATCAAAGTTCTAAAGTTTCTGAAAATTCGCCATATAAATAAATTCGGACGTTTGCCCGGAGAAAAGTTTTCTAATACCAGCGCCGTCTTGTGTGTGTTAGTTTGTGAATCAGCCAGTGGCCGAATCACGTCCCAGTTTGAAGTTTTCCGAATATCATTCCGTATGTGTGGGCTGCACTCACCAAACTCGACCACAATCCACGCATTTGTGTGGAATTTAATTCGAGACCGTCAGTCCATTTGATTCAACAACGGGTAATCAATTTGTTCGATTCCGATCCCAAGAGGTTGTTATGTAGAAAATCTGGTCATCAAAGGGGAGAGTGGCAGTTGTCCGTGCATTTCAAACTGAATGCGAATTGTTATTATTTCGATTGAATTTACTTATTATGTGCGACCTAATATACTATAGGTAATTGAATATAGTATATAAACCCAGTAATTGTAAGTTATTTTTGAAGAGTAATGAATAAATTTTAATAATTCGTTAAGATAATTTTTTTTGCCACTATAAAAGAAATTATGGATATATACTTCATATATTACTTCACACTAATCTTATTTCTAGATTTAATATTTTATTGGCATTTGATATAAAACCAAGGTAGGAAAGAGCTAGTTCATAAATTTTTGAACAAATAAATACAAAAAAAATAGCTTTAGGAAGTTTCTAAATCCACCTATGATCTTACCTTATCTCGTTAGAGCCACTATATTGAAACACTTTGTATATGTTATGTATTTAACATTAAAATACCAGCAACGTAAAGAAAAATATTTACAAAAATATATTAAGAGTGCTTAACTCCAGCTTTGAAATTGAAAAAAAACTCTGATCGGGATATCATTTCAGTTATTACTTGTAGTTGTAATGCTTCCGTCGTGCACAGATATTTAACACGTGAATCAATATCCTGTCGCTATAGAAAACGTCCAACAATGGATTCTTCACTACTCTCCGTTACTTTTTCTAACCGCGTTGTCAGTGGCGAGCGGGGAACCCTTTCTCAATATAATCCACAGCTATTCGCATCACGTACCCCTGTTTCGCTTAGCCCAAATTGGAAAGTGCCAGGGCCAAAATGAAACGCCTTTAATTGTGAATTGATTATCTGTGTTATTCCGTAAATTGATCTCGAACTTCGCCTAACCTGGACCCTCAATTACAACACGCAACTTGGATAACTAGCAGGACCTATTACTTTTGTTCTCCTTTTTTCGCACAGAATTACAATGGGGATGTGAATTATTGATGGCAGACATGTTAGTAAGATTAATTATGGCATCACAAAGCCAGTAATGATTATTTCATTCTACAACTTACTTAAGTGTAATCTTAATGAATTATTAAAACACTAAATACATTTTTTTCGAAATTTATTTTACATAAATCAATACAATTAAGGTGCATTCTATTGTCTAGTGATTAGATATAAAAAAAATATTTGCACATCCTTTATCTATTTAGTGTCCTATAGATGTTGCATGAATTTAAACAATTTGAAGGATGCGTAATTTTCCAATTTTAAAGGTAAAGAAAATTTGATTCAGCCCCACCGCCATCAAATTATACTTCACTGATTTTATTACATAACGAGAGACAAAATTATCATTCACGCCGCGTTCCTTTCGAACGGGGAATTGGAGTAAGGAATGATAATTAAGTTTGAACGCCCACAAAATTGATTCAAATATTTAATGTAATAATTATACATAATATATTTTATACGTCGCCATGCGAATAAATAATGTGCGGAATTCAGTTGTTAATTATTATTTTAAGAATTCAGCACATGGCAGCGAATCTAACTTAAAAGACGAGGGAGCAATGTAGAGTAAACTGTATTATTTAGGTAGAAGTTACATCAGGAGAAAATATAGAGTAAGGGGTAAATTTTTGTTACTTTAAAACTACTAAAAGTTAGATTAAAAAAAAATGGTTTTAATTCAATCAATTATTCTTTATTCTTTACAACTTTGTTCTTCTTGCTTATAACATATTCACAAAATAATACAAAATGAATGAAGCAAGTACACAAATTTAGACGGCAAAAATCACGGGCGGAGTTTTGTAATATATTTGAGAAATATGCTATTTTGTCTCTTTTTGGGAGATATAGTTGACATTGATCTATCATTATGTCATTTTTTTAGATGTTTTAGAGATAAAAGGTCTAAGTAACAAATTAATCAGTGCAGATGGTGAAGTGGATAACGAAAGTCTAAAAGGAAATATTGATCCACCATATTCATTATTGTAGATTTACAAAATATTTTCATAAATAATAAATCTTTAAATTCCATAGTTTTCAAAAATAACGGAAACAATTATTAAAAAAAATACAAATTCTAGTCTAATTTACTCTCTATGTCATTGTAAGCATTATAATTTACTACACGAATAATTTATAGACTATTTGCGATAATTAGAGAATCGATATGCACTTATAAATTATTCATTGGAAAAGAATATACAAAGTAAACGAGCTGTTCGGATCCGAAACGTTTCCCCTGTCAATATATTAACAAGTCTGTATATTATTTATGGACCCACTCTACCAATAAAACAATGCCAAGGAGTTATTCATTTAGTTTTCGGCGGTGTTTATGCAATCCCATTTATCAGACGAATATTTTCCCCAGTCGAGGGGAAAAAGTTTAAGGGGACTTTTACGAGACTTTTGAAATATGACCATTTCCGGTTAAAACGGGATGATAAATCCCCGGAATTAGCTATTATTACATCGCATTTTTTTTAAACATTCTACATACAAAAGTTTATTGTGAGCTGTCCATTGTCCTCTTATTTAAAAAAAATTGCAAACATTGACTTTTATATATTTATACATAAAATCGTTTTAAACTATATCCTAAATTAAAATTAAATTCTTTTATTTATGTCTGATAAATTACCACAATTACTTCTTAATATAGGCTTATATTTCATTATATAATCTGGATTTAATTTATGTTTTTAGTTATAAGGAAGCCTTATATGCAAAATATTGTATTATACATATTATATACCGTGTTTTATTATAATAAAATCGAATGTAACTAAGAATTAAAAGGTGGTATTAAAATTAATTAGTTTTTCTATTTAAAACTATCTAGTGCTGATAAAAAAAATAAAATAGAAACTAGAAAGGATGTCATTATAGCTTCACTACTGATAGTTTGAGTTTACGTAATGTCGAAAAACACAATTCACGCCGAGGCACGTCTTTTCACTCAAACTGCAAAGCAAATAAGAGACTTGCTGCATTGGAAAGGCAGATCATTCACCACAATTCTTAGCCAGTTTTACCACGCTGCGTTAGATAGCCACCTTACAATAAAATTACGCGCATTACTTTCATAATTGACCCTGTGTATGAAATTAAGAAGATACAAAAACGTATAGCAACAAACATATATATTTAATAATTTAATGGTAATGAGAATTAAGTAAAGTAAATTAAGTATTCTGTATTGAGTAAATTATATGGTCTTAACCATGACAATGTAGGCACGACTGTATAAGAGATAATTTAATCTGTTTGTAAACGAAATAAGCTAGATAGCATTAAAAAAGAATTAGAGGGAATGTTAAAGACTGCGGCAATTTAATAGATTGATGTATTTAGATACTTAAGAATTATTTCTCAGTTGAGCCATAGCGTTATTTTAGGGTTTAGTCCCCAATTTTTCCCGCACATTCTGCGACACCTGCCCAATGATATTGTTGCTTTTTTGGTGGCTTTTGTGATGTGTGATCTCCACGTCATTTTGGCGTCAAAGGTTACTCCCAGGTACGTTGCCTCCCCTACGAAGGGGATTTCCGTATCCCCGAGCTTCAGTGGCTTTAGGCCTTGCAATGCTCGTCTTTTTGTGAATACGACAATTTGTGTTTTTGTGAATTGATCTTCTTGATATGGGATGATTGTAGAGGCGTGGAATATCCCTAATGATTGATTCGGCTGATTTGCTACAGCTACTTCGAAACTAGTTGGACTGATGATATTGATTAATTCAGTTCTCCTTGGTGTCAGTTTTGAAGTATAATGCTTCTGGAGATGCTTAACGTTTGCGTCGCTACCCAGACTAAGTCGCTAATCTGGTATGATGGTGGTAGACATACTACTTCCTTGTTTCAGCTGTCTCGGTTAAGGTTTTCTTAACATCTACAATTGTCTGAAGCAATTTCTTCAGACAAGTGGTTATCTCGACTACAAAATTCTCGTCCAGGCGTAAGTCTGGGTTAAGATCGTCGGGGTTACATAGTTAGTAGGTTACATATGGGTAACATACTGCGACGAATGATATTATGGACTGGACCTCTTCTTTTTCAGGTCGGGATAATGTGTCAGCCACATGATTGAATCTCCCAGGTATCTAATCTATGGTGTGATTGTACGGCTGGAGTAGGAGAGCACATCGTGCGAGGCGACCGGATTTCAGGCTCCTAAGCCATGAATGGGCCTGACGATCGGTGCTGACTGTAATTGGACAAACAATGGCGAGGGCTTCACTTTTCGCATTTCTTCTGATTTTGAAGTAAATTTTTCATCCAGAATCAGTTTTAGAATTTTTCAAATTGCGAAACGCAATTTTAGTTAAAATGTTATTAAAGTTAAAAACGTCGTCATTTTGTTTTCGCTTGAGTAACATCGTTAAATTCAAAATATGTTAAAAATACACGTATTCAAGGCCTTTCTACTGATTTGGAAGTAAATCCTTCGTCTATAATGAGTTTTAGAATTTTTCAAATTACGAAATGCAATTAAAAAAAAAATAAAATCGAAGATTAAAATATCCTCACTTTGTTTTCTCTTGCGTTACATAATTTATTTCAAAATATGTTAAAAATACATGTATTCTAGGCACTTCTACTCATTTGGAAATAAATTCTTCGCCCAAAATCAGTTTTAGAATTTTTCAAACTACGGAGTGCAATTTTAGTTAAAATATGATCGAAGTTTAAAACGTCGCCATTTTGTTTTTACTTCAGTTACATCATTTATTTAAAAATATTTTAAAGCATATAGTCTAAGCAGTTCTACTGATTTGGAAGTAAATTTTTCATCTAGAAAAAGTTTTAGAATTTTTCAAACCTTCGGCAATTTTGTTCTTTTTGTATAGAGTATTTTAGAAATTTAACTTTAAAAATTGTAAGATTTTTTTAAAATTTTAGTAGTTTCGTTCTGGATTTCTAGAATTTTGTCTCTAAGATTTATCTTAACCATTTTGAAGCAATTTTGTTCTAAATTTCTGTTCTCTTCCAAATCGTTAGAAATTTTAGCAAGATTTCTAAACTTTTCCAGCATTTTTTTCCCATATTTTTTAATTATTCGAAAATTTCTTCTTGTTAAAAAATGTTTAACAATTTCTCTTCCAAACTTTCTTCCAGGCAAGTAGAAGTTTTCAAAAATTATTTATTAAATTTCTGTTCTTAAATTTGCTAAAATTTTCTCTAATACTACTAGAATTTTCCAGCATGTTTTTTACAATATTTGTACAAGTTCCTAGCAATTTCTCTTTTAATTTGTGAGGAGTTTCCTCCAGATTTTTAAATTTGTTTTTTGTTTGAACTTTGTAACATTCAGATTTTCTAGATTTTTTCAGCAATTTGTTCCTGATTTATTGAATTTTCTTCTAATTTATAGGATTGTTTTCCATTGATTCTAAACTTTTTCAGCTTATTGAGAAGGATATCAAGTGTTTTTAAAAGAAAAGGTGACTTGTAGGTCTAGATCATTTGAAGTTCATTTGAAAGTCAAGATCATTGGAATGTGAAGGTCATTTTAAATTCAAAGTCATTTTAATGTCAAAGATATTTTATTGCTAAGGTTATTTGAAGGTCAAGGTCATTTTAAAGTCAAGGATACTTGAACGACAATGTCTTTTGGAGGTCAAAGTCATTAGAGTTCAAGGTCATGTAAATTTCAGAGTCAAGAACCTTCTCTGATATTGAACTAACAGATTCCAGAACCTCCTCACGACCCTCCATGTCAGAGGAGGTTCTATTAATCGATAGTAATTCCCTCTACTAATGTTTGTTCCGGCTTTTTAGAATGTTCTCTTCAGAATTATGAAAATTGTCTCCAAGAATGTTTGTTATCATATTGAAGCAATGTTTATTTTGAATTTTTGTACTCTTCTAAATTGATAGAATTCTTGCCAAGATTTTTATATTTGTCTTGAAAGTTTTTCTCAATATTTCTACAAATTTCTAACAAATTAACTTCCAATTTGCGAAGATTTTTATTTTTGGTTGAGAATTCACCAGCAATTTCTATTCCAAATTTTGAAAATTCAAAAATCTTAGAGAAAATTCTAATAATTTGGAAGAGAACACAAAAATGTGCTGTAAAATGCTAGGAATCTAGAAGAAAGATTAGAAAAGAAATGGTAAGAAATTGCTCGAAAAAAAAAACTTGAAGAAATTTTTCACATCTTGGAAGAAAGAAATTGCTCGAAATTTTGGAATGAAAATTTTGCACGAAAAAATTTTAGAAATAATTTAAATTGATTGAAAGGGAACAGAAATTTGGTCCAAAAATTGCTGAAAAATATAAACATAGATGAAAATTTAAAAGACATATTTTAGAAAATTTGTAGAAGCTTTCGGTGCCAGGATAATGGATGCGGCTCAGGGTGAGCTGGTTTTTCGGAGGATATCGCTCTCCAAGAGGCTCTTATAAAAGAACATACAATAAAGCATACAAAAAGCTTTTTGATTATAAAGCTTAATTATGGTTACCTACATGTATTTTAACTTTTAATTGTACACAAAGAAAACCTTTCTATTTTAGTATTCAATTTTTAACACAAAATGCTACTGATTAATTAATTGAAATAAAAAACAAATATTAAGAGGGTTTTACATTTACTGTTGAACACTAAAACTAAAATTTTATGTAATTATTTTTATTTATATTTATTTTCAGTAGTAAAAAGTTTATCTTCTTAATTATATTTTTTAGGTTTAACTAATAAATACCTATATACAGGGTCCTGCAACAGTGTGTCGGGCTTTCCTAGCGCCTTTCTCGTGAGAGATAGAAAAAAATGTTTCGTATAAAAATTTATTGATCTCTACGCCGTAAAATTATTTTCAAATATACATGGTGTTCCAATTTTGCGGTATAACAATAGCAAACATTTTTTTAAATGGAACACCCTGTATATTTTTTCATTTTCTAATTTGGATAATATTTTATTACTTGAACCTTTTTTTGGTTTTTAATTTCGATGTGGCATTTCCGAGTTATTCACGTTTTTCTGAAAAAAATGTAAAAAGCGGAAGTTCACAAAAAAAATTATTCTGATGTTCTATTTAAAATTTAAGAAATTTTCTCTTTCCTATGGTGGTTCATAAGTACTGTTTATGTATCAGTGTTAAAAAATTTTACTTTTGAGGAACCCTGCCTTTGTATCAGACACGCCATTTCCTAAAATTTCAAATTGTCGTAACTCTTTTTTTTTAATGGAATCATATATTTTTTTTAAATTTTATATTATTCTACATCTAATTTTCTACAAAAAATATTAAGCATACCCTATACCTAAAAGTGATATTTTTCAAGATATAAAAGAATTTATATTTCAGACGGTGAATGCGAATTTGTTTTTGAATAGATAGCCATGACTGAAAAAAATGCATCTGTCAATTAAACAATTAGTTTGACATGTAAATGGGAAGTGTGAATTACAAAAAAACAAAAGATGAAAGCCTATCATCAACGAGGAAAGTGCTATTAACAGCAACTGAGCAAGACATTGGTGAAGGAACTGGCATAAGCGAGAGGTCAATACAAAGCATTCTGAAGAAAAATCGATATCAAGCATATCATATTCAGCTACATCAAGAACTGAGTAATACTGATTTTCAATTTCGTTCCGAATTTTGTTTCTGGGGAAGACAGAAAATACAGGAGGATCTTGCGTTTTTCCAATATATTTTATTCACGGATGAGGCGTCATCCGATAACAACGGATCTGTCAATAGGTACAATTTTCACTATTATTTAACTGATAATCCGCATGTTATGAGACAAGTTGATCATCAGCATCGAATGTCTGGGGCGGAATTTTTGGAAACCATGTAGTAGGTCAACATTTCTTCGAGGGCCATCTCAGTAGGTCTATGTATTTGTACTTCTTGCAAATTGAATTACCCGGATCGTTAGCTAATATACTCTAACTAGCAAGAAACAGGGTGTAGTTTTAACAAGACGGAGCACCTGCCCAATTTTCACAAGACGTGAGGGCATTTCATTTTTCCCAACCAGTGGATTGGTACGAATGGACCCACCAAATGGCCTGCTAGATCTCCGGATCTAACAAAACCTGAGATTTTTTATAAGGAATCACCAACAGCACCAATGAATATGCACCAACGAATTGTGTAAAGGTCTTTTCAGCGGCGAATTAATTTGTGCCTAAATGAAACATTTACTGTAGTATCGTCTCTCTTTTGTATTAATTATTTTGTTATCTTTCACTTCTTTGGAACAAAATAATGAATCGTATTATCTGTTTCAGTTACTTTGTCTCAGCATGATCCACTCCGTACATGTAGTATAATTAAATGATATTTTTGTGAAAACTATTAAATATCTCAACAACTATGGCGTTTAGATATATTATTATTTGCAAAGTTTGGAATTTCTTTCTAATCTAATCGAATAATAAGAAAAATAATTGTTTTCGCCTATCTGGGTAGCGCTGAGCATAAATTCTTTACGCTTGCAAACAAATAATTCTTCTCCAGTACTATATATCACATCAATTAATTCTTCTCAAAAATTGCATTGTTATAATCACCTACAATGCAACCATACATATCAAACTTATTGTTTAATTGACAGATGCATTTTTTTTCAGTCATAGCTATCTATTCAAAAACAAATTCGTATTCAAGAACCGTTTGAAATATAAATTCTTTTATATCTTGAAAAATATCACATTTAGGTATAGGATATGCTTAATATTTTTTGTAGGAAATTAGATGCAGAATAATATAAAATTTTAAAAAATATATGATTCAATTTAAAAAAAGAGTTACGACAATTTGAAATTTTAGAAAATGGCGTGTCTGATACAAAGGCAGGGTTCCTCAAAAGTGAAAATTTTTAACACTGGTACATAAACAGTACTTATGACCAACCATAGGAAAAAGAAAATTTCTTAAATTTTGAATAGAACATTTTTTTTGTAAACCTCCGCTTTTTACATTCTTTTTCAGAAAAACGTCAATAACTCGGAAATGCCACATCGAAATTAAAAACCAAAAAAAGGTTCAAGTTATAAAATATTATTCAAATTAGAAAATAAAAAAATATACAGGGCGTTCTATTAAAAAAAAATGTTTGCTTTTGTTATACCGCAAAATTGGGACACCCTGTATATTTGAAAATAATTTTACGGCATAGAGATTTTTAAATCAATAAATTATTATATGAATCATTTTTTTCTATCTCTCACGAGAAAGGCGCTAGGAAAGCCCGACGCACTGTTGCAGGACCCTGTATAAAATATCAAATACGCAATAATTTATTTACTTGTTTTACTGTAAACATGTAATTAAGTATAATTTAAATAATTACAAATCACTGTAAATGTTAACAACATATTTGATTTTAAGTTTTTTTTTTAAATCAAAAGTATACTGTAATTATATGAAAGAAAAATAAAAAGCAAGAGGGTTTCACTTTCTATAAAATTACTTTTACTTTCTACCATGCATTTATTATAAGTGGATATCGAACTGGGATCCGACAGCGTTGTATTAAATATTAATCGTCGAAATTACGGCCTATGTTATAATAACTGTAAGTGGTGTATTGATGACACGCGTTTTCGTGCGCTTAAATTACTTATCCTAACCTCATATTAATGATTCATGTTGACATTAAAAATTAGATAAAGCCGTAGATAAGGTCTCATTGCGAGTTGGGCGGCGACGATCGATACGGTGTGTTAACATTAACAATTTATGTGAATTTGGTACACGGCAGCCAACAATAGACCAGTATCTGAATAGAGGCAAATTCTATACTAATCAGTGGGCTCGTAAAATGTCAGTTGTGTTACATAAATTTTCGGGGATTGCGATTATATCTAGATTATAATTTGTTATAAATTTTATAGGCGCGTATTTAGTGCATGTATATGTGTTATAAATTTAATATGACAATATACATGTAACATTAAAAATGCACTTATAAAATTCTTACTGGGATACTATTTAGTAACTAAATAATTAAAATATTTGATTGTATGGCTTTTTTATGTTCTTTGTATCTAGTTTTAAAGTTTCTTCCCGTTTGTTCGAAATATTTTCCGTTGCAATTTTCACACGTTATTTGTTATTACAAATATTTTAATGAGTTTACAGATTCTAATTTTTAACTAATTGATTTTTTATATTTTCCCTGTTAACTTCCATTACTTCATCGTTATGCTTATTCATTCGCTACTAATTTTCTGGATTATATGGGGAATGTATGGAATGACTGCTAATTGTTTGGCTTCCTTTATTTCTTGTCCATTGAATATTTGTCTTTCTTTTTCGTTTCAAGATTGTATCCGCTTTATTTTTCTTTAATCCTTTGTTTTCAGCTATTTCGTATATTATGTGTAATTCTCGGTTGAAGCCATCTTCGCCCAACGGAATATTGATTAGACGAGAATGTATGAATTTAGTGCGTTTTGTAAAGTCAAAGGGATGATTGTATCTGTGGTGGTGAGTTTTCTGTATATAGAATATTTTAATGTTTTCTATTGAGATATTTAGGTGCAAAGATGACAGTTCCATTAGTTGGTTTTTCAATTGGGAATTAAATTTTTCCGTTGATTGATTTGAGTGTTAAAAGTTACCTCGGTTGTCAATCTGAGGCCTTCCATATACAGAAAGTATCGTCGACATATCTGCACCAATAATGGATGTTTTTTGTGGACGTATTGTTTTTAAACAATTGTTCTTCGAAATTACTCATGATTAGTTCCCGAAGAGTGATCAAAACAGGGGATCCCATGAGCAGTACTTTTGAATATACAAGTTTTAGTGAAGCGGAGCTAGTTTTGATCCAAACATACATTTATAATTTCTATTTCTATTTTCTATTTCCGTGGTATTATGACTTGTTGATTGCCCCTGATATTTTTTATTTATTATGATTAAATATTGGTACTGCAGTTGATGTAAATAGACTTTTGGCATCAAAAGAAACAAGAAGACAGGATGTATTAGAGACGAAGTTGTATATTAGGACAATTAAATGACAAGCAATTTTTAATAGGTAACAAATAATAATAATAATAATATTTATTTATGACCACAGGTACATAAGTCAAACATACAAAACATAAAGAAACATATTAACTAAAGTAATTTAAATATTCTTCAATTGTATAAAACGCCTCAGATGCTAAGAGAGCTTTAATATTTTTCTTAAATATAATAGATAACGATCCTTTAAAGCTTTGGGGCAAGCAATTGTAAATTTTTATAACAAAATATAGGGTACTATTTTGGGTACATTTGAGCCGGTTATAAAGTGGTCGAATCTGCTTGGCGTTTCTAGTGACGAATTTATTGACATCGCTATTTTTCGCGTAGTAATCACTATATAAATGCATATATGTGGGACATTCCATTATATACAGACACGGGAGTGTCAGAGCATTTAGTTTAATAAAGTATTCTCTACAGTCTTCTGTGTATCCTAGATTGTATATAATTCTTATTGTCTTTCTCTGCGTAGAGAAAATTTGCTTTGCCGCTGGTGAGTGTCCCCATAAAAGAATTCCATATCGAATATGCGACTCTATAAGTGATAAATAGGTGGTTTTAGGAACATCAAATGAAACTATTTTGGATAATTGACGTAGTAAGAATAGATTTTTACTAAGCTTTTTATCTGTTTGCAGTGTATGCAATTTCCAAGTTAGTCTAGAATCTATGTGGAATCCCAAGAAGTTAGTATCTCCAGCAAACTCTTGGTTTAAAAGTCCCAAACTAAACAGCATATTTACTGATTTGCATTCATTCAACGAAAGTGCATTTATTACAAACCAATCTTTTGTCCGAGCGTTAATATTAAAATTATATATATTTACTTCCTGGAGCAACTTCCCTCGACTTACCAAAGTTGTGTCATCAGCATATAGTAATATGTTGTCTTCTCCTATATAATGACATATGTCCTTTATGTATAGCAGGAAAAGTGTCGGGCCTAGCTTAGAGCCTTGAGGTACCCCTTTATTTACAAAATATTCATGAGATAATTTATTTTCTTATTTAACAGTTTGACTTCGGCTTGACAAATAAGTTATTATTAATTTACAGCTTACGGGGTGAAAGTTATACATATATAGCTTTTGTAACATTATTTCATGATTCATACTATCAAAGGATTTATGTAAATCAAAAAAAGTTGCTAGTAAAACTTCATTGTTGTTGAAAGCATCAAGGCATTTTTCAATAAATTCCATAGTTGCGGTGGTTATCGATCTAGAACGTCTAAAGCCATGTTGGCTGGATGATAAAATGTATGAAATATTGATATACTCTAAAATTTGACATTGCAGCAGATCTTCCAAAATTTTGGAAATTACAGGCAAAATAGAGATGGGTCTGTAATTATTAACCGTTTGTAATCCTATTTTGAAAACGGGCACTATAATTGCCCGCTTTAAGCACGATGGGAATGTGCCCTGTTTGATTGCTAGAATAGATAACTTGGTCATTGCTTCTAGTATGGGTTTTTTCACCGTTTTCAACAAGTCGGCTGTACATTCATAAATATCCCTGCTATTACTATTCTTTAGATTCATAATGGAATGTCTCACACTGCTACTAGACACACACTTAAATTTAAAATAATCGAAATTTTTGTTAGTATGTAATATAACATGTGATAGGTTAGATAAAGTCTCACCTACAATTGGAGTATTATTTACATTAGTGGATAATAAAGAAAAATGTTTCACAAAGGCATCTACTGCTGGCACAGTTTTACCAGTATTTCGTTTTGAACTTTTACGGTAAAAGTTTATTACATTTCACATTATTCTAATATTATTATTTGAAGATTTTTTTAATTATTATTTATTTTATGTATCTCACTTTCAACTACTTGTTTATATCGGTTTTTTACATTTTTTCTGAGTGCCTTATTTTGGTGACTTTTATTTTGCTGGTAGGCTTCGTCGACTAATTGTAGGGTATTCTTAATTTTTATAACATTATACCTAACTAAATGATTTGATTTTGTTTTAAACTTTCTTATAAGAAAAGCTGTTATTATTGCAGAGTGTATAAGATTAATAAATATATTGAATTTTTCATCCAATGAGTAGTCGTCATTTTCTACGAATGACCAATCAGCATTACTCAGGATGTTAAATAAATCAAATTTATTAAAGGATGTGATTGGTCTGGATAATTTAATGTCTTCTGGCTCGTGGTCTGTAATCATGTTTATTCCGACATGGTCAGATAAGCCAGTATATAAGGGGTTCACTACTAACGTCCTCATATTACTAAATACATTATCAATTTTATTATCAAATCGCGTATTAAATTGAACCCTTTCAGTTAATCCAAAACTTCTAAAAAGATTGCAAACATCAAGAGTGACTCTGGAATCTGCGTTATTGAAATTAATATTAAAATCTCTCTCGACGATTACATTATTACTTATTATCTATATCTATTATCTACTGAATATAATAAATCATTTAATTAAATAAAAATGTAGTCATCGTTGCATTTGGGGGTCGATATATATTAATCACAATTGTATTGAGATCCTTAAAATGTGAACATGAAAGTTCTATAACTTTTTCTATAGAGAATTTATTTTTAATTTGTTCCGTATTCATATTGTTAAAAGTTAATACAAGCGAGCCTCCATAAGGCAAACGTCTGCAAAATATAGAAGTTAGTAAATCATTGTTTGAAAAGAATAACCCAAATCTAGATTTTTAAGGTTATTAAAGTATTAAACTATTAGTCAACAGCCAAAATGCTTAGTCATGTCAGATATATACGCATTTTATTTGTTAATTTTTGAACAAAATTATATTATAAAATTAAATTATAAACATTGCTACAAAAGCGATATAAACCGTAATATTTTAAAGAAGGAAATTAATGCAGGATATGCCTCCTATAAAATAGGAGTACCGCATAAAGCAAAGGCCATCATAGAAAACACGGAGTAAAGGAACACTCACAAATAAATTTTACTTCAGCCAGAAAAACACCCGCCCAAATTTTCAGATAGCTTCAGTTCAACACCTAAACTCCTGTAAAAAAACAGACAATTTATTACTAATCTTAAATATAAGAAACTTAAACACAAAAGTACTTTTACTTGAAGCCTTCATTGTCGATAAAAATTGTAAAATATTGTGTTTATCGAAAACTTGGTTAAAAGGTTGGCAAGCAAAGATTGATAATTATCACTTAATATCGTCAAATACCCGAGTAAAAATATTGAATTTGGGCCACACCAGATATTAATATAAGTCCTCTAGATCTAAGCCGTTTCTGTGTGGATGGAGACATTGAAATATATGCAGCAATCATACACTTAAATGAAACAAAATATACCCTTATAAATGTGTACAGACCCTGAGAGAATTTCAATGTCTTCATTAGCTAGTTGAAAAATGCGTTGTATTATATGAGTGGCAAATTTAATTCTTATAGGTGATTTTAATATTAACTGTATGGAATCATGTAGTGATATTAAGGAATTTGAAGAGCTTGACAAAGTAATGACACAGTTCGGATTAAAAAGTATTATTACGGACATAACAAGATACAATAATGATGGAGGATCACGTTTTGACAACGTATTTGTGAATCACAAGGACTTGTTCGAGGCAAGCGTGTGTGCAATATTTGTTAAGTATAAAAATAAAATACAAACGCACGACTTATAACTCAACACGGAATAGTGAAATAACAAAATTATATAGAAAACATAGACTGGGATTTTATAAACAAATGAAGTGTTTACGTGTTCATTACACAAATTGTAAATTGTTATGAAATATATCGTACTTTCCAGAAAAATCACATATACAATGTCCAAAAAATATTAAATGCTATACCAATACATTGAGGCAAATGCGAAATAAAGTTCAACTATTGTACGATATAAAATTAAAGTAACAAACCGATGATTTAACATCTGCATATAAAACAGCACTTGGCCATTATAAATTAACCAAGCAAAGCTTATAGAAAAAGACAATTGTACAGGGTGATTCATTAAGGGTGGCCACCGGCCTTATCTCGGAAACCGTATATCCTAGAATTTGGGGGAAAAAATTCTTATCACATAATCTGCCAAAAGAAAATGCGTAAAAACATTTTTAAATGCTTAGCTTTCCGCTAGGTGGCGCATTTTTTCATTTACATAATTAATTTGCGTTTTTTACAAAATATTACTGCATTAAGACTATTGAAAATTATCAAAATTAGAAACTACTGTACTTGGTTTACAATTTTTGCTTAAGTCATTTTTTTCTATCACCTACAGTTAAGTGGTGGGGGAAGTATACTTTTGTTTACAGAAAATGGTCTGTAACTTCCGTATACCTTAACCGATTTTCACTAGCTTAGGTTCAATGGAAAGAGTATTAGAAGTTGATTACAAAAATAAATAACATTAACACATTTAATCTATGCGCTGGCAACTAGAGAGCGTTATGTAACACTTAACCCTATTTATGTATTTTTCTCAGAAATATCAAATGGAATGATATAACTCGAAGCAGCTTACAAAAAACAAAATGAAATTACATATTGTTTCGTCAAAACCGCAAACTGATATCTCTTGTCATTCCAAAGATATTTAGATTTTTTAAATTTTCGTTGTTGTTTTTCGTTGTTTTCGAAGTGTTGGTTCACCCTGTAAGGTGTAAATGAAAATATATGGCTAAACTTACTTTAAGAAAAAATGTCATGTAAAAACAAATGACAACAATATTTATTAGCATAATTAATGAAAAATAATAAAACTTATTACCCATAACAGAAATTTACAAAACGCTGAAATTTCTAAAAGCACCCATTATCTAGTTATTTTAGAAACTCAAAATGTTTCCCCTTATTTGCTGTACCTACACAAATTCAGTCCTTCTAGAGTGAAATTTTATCCTAGATTCCTTAAAATTTCTTCAATGGTTTTATATGGATAAGCTGTAACATTACGAGTATGTCAAACTATTTTCCTGGGCGATGTTGTAAAAGTAATCAAGTCACATTGGGAAATGACATTTCTGTTTTGTGATTGTTTAGTTATAATTTGTTGTTGATGTCAAAGTTAATTTGAACGTTTGAAAAATCACTTTATTATAATGCTTTATTTTTCAAATGAAGAAGCATACGATATGCTAGCAGTGTATTTTGAAAATCTACAAAATGCAGTCATTGCTGAAAGAGAATATGGGTGACAATTTCCTGAAAGACGGCGTCATCCAAGAAAAGTTTTTAAAAGACTGGCAGAACGATTACGAAAAACTGGCAATGTTCAATGTTTCAAGAAATAGGGTACGTAGAAGACAAAATGAAGAAAATGTTATTAACGTCTTGGCATACGTTAACGCTGAACCACGTGCAAGTATTAAGGAAATTGCAAGAATTAAATTATTCTTTGGTGAATAGAATAATTTTAAATAGGAAGATAATAGGACCTTTTTTCTTTGAAGAAACATTAACGGGCCAAAGGTACTTAGATTTTTTAACTAACGATTTGCCCATCCTCCTAGAAGACGTTCCAATTCGTAACAGATTAGACATGTGGTATCAACAAGTTGCCCAGCACATTTTGCCGCATGTGTCCGAAATTATTTAGATATTGTATTTTCAAATAAATGGATTGGAAGGGGAAGTATTTTACCATGGCCAGCAAGGTCACCAGATCTTACGGTTTTAGATTTCTTTTTATGGGGTATAAAGATTTGGTTTTTAAAACACGTCCAACTACACGTGAGAATATGACAGAAAGGATTCGGCAAGCAGTAAGAGGTATTTCTGGTGCTGAAATTGAGGCCAGTGTCAATTCCACTATAGAAAGACAGAATTTGTCCATAGCAAATGATGGGAAACATTTTGAGTACCTAAAATAACTAAGTAATAGGTGCAGTTATCAATTTTAGTTTTTTGTATTTTTTTTTTCATTATGTTAATAAATATTGTGCCATTCGATTTAACTTGATATTTTTTTGAAATGTAACTGTAGCAGTATGTTTTCACTTACAACTTACAGAGTGAACCAACACTTCGAAAACAACGAAAATTTAAAAAATCTAAATATCTTTGGAATGACAAGAGATATCAGTTTGCGGTTTTGACGAAACAATATGTAATTTCATTTTCTTTTTTGTAAGCTGCTTCGAGTTATATCATTCCATTTGATATTTCTGAGAAAAATACATAAATAGGGTTAAGTGTTACATAACGCCTTCTAGTTGCCAGCGCATAGATTAAATGTGTTAATTTTATTTATTTTTGTAATCAACTTCTAATACTCTTTCCATTGAGCCTAAGCTAGTGAAAATCGGTTAAAGTATACGGAAGTTACAAACCATTTTCTGTAAACAAAAGTATACTTCTCCCACCACTTAACTCTAGGTGGTAGAAAAAAATGACTTAAGCAAAAATTGTAAACGAAGAGCAGTAGTTTCTAATTTTGATAATTTTCAATAGCCCTTATGCGGTAATATTTTGTAAAAAACGCAAATTAATTATGCAAATCATAAAATGCGCCACCTAGCCGAAAGCTACGCATTTAAAAATATTTTAACGCACCTTCTTTTGGCCGATTATGTGATTAGAATTTTTTCCCCCAAATTCTAGGATATACGGTTTCCGAGATACGGCCAGTGGCCACTTTTAATGAATCACCCTGTATAAGTAATTCTGGAAGCAAACAACGGGCTTACGGGAGTTGAGAACATTAGTGCAAAAGAGTTTAATAATTATTTCTGTAAAATACCGGACCTATTGTTAGCAAAATTAAATCCACCGCCCCTAAACAATAATGATTTTGATGATTTCAAAAAAAAAACATTACCATTATTGCTCCACAATTTAATATAAAAACAGCAAAGACATGTACAACTTAACAACAAAATTAATCAAGACTATAAAATACCTCAGTGTTATTCCTTTAACAAAACTTATAAATATCTGTATCAAAAAAGGATCTTTTCCGAAATGTCTAACGTTGTGTCGAGTTGTACTTGTCCATAAGTCGGGAGATAAGTCCAACAAAATAAATTATAGACCAATCTCACTTAAATGTCAAATATTAGGATACATTGAAACTTAACATCTTTTTACAAATTCGCAATACGGTTTCAGATAGGCCAACAACCTCGGCACTAATAAATCTAATTGACTCCATCATTGACTCAATCTTTTGCGATCTCAGTAAGGTATTTTACTGCATCTCACATGATATATTACTACTAAAATTACGTATTGAGTATAAAACCCATGTCACCATCCCTATCTGATAGGGAACAAATAGTGGATATAAACGACAAGTCAGATCCAAGTAGTGTAACAGTTGGTGTCCCACAGAGATCCATCCTAAGGCCGTTACTTTTCCTGATTTATATAAACGATTTGGATAAGAATGTAGACAGAAGTGTAACAATGTTTGCTGACGATACCACACTGACGATGATGGATGATGATATCAAAATTCTAAATGTAAAGTCTGGCGAGATGCCCAACAATGGTTTAAGTTAAATCACTTAACCATGAATAAATCAAAAGCGCATATGATATATTTCAGAAATAAAATTATAGATAGGACAATATAAAGAATTGGAGTATAAATTAGTATGTAAGAAAGTAAAGAGTAAGGAAAATGTTATTAAATAAAAGATGTCATAGTGGGATGCAGAAAAAAAGTGAACAGCAAAGATGGAAAAACGTGTTCTTGGTTTTATGAAGAATGCCCTTATATAAAGTGAAAAGTGTTCTTAATCAAGGTAAGAAAGTAAATAGTACATATATTAAAAAAAAAGATGTACGCTTTCGAAGATAAAAACAAGTGAATAAATTAATCCAAAATATGGAATATTATGAAAAGGGGAAATACATGGGCATACGCAGTGGATTCTCGTATTGAATAGGAAGTTGAATATTAAGGGATGTTGGAATATTTCACGGAGAAGGAAGAAAAAAATAAAAGTAAAACTAGAAAACTCAGAATAGTTGGACTGAATTCTAAGAAAGAAACTAAGAAAAAAAGAAAATATAATGTTTAAGGAGCATCAAAATCAAATATACAGCGAAGAAATGGAAATTAGGAATTATGTGCCCAGCACACAAATAAAAAAATACGTTAAATATCTTTAGAATATTGGTTACAAAATTCATTGTAGCGAAAAACCAAAATCAAGTAGAAAATTATAAGTCGATACCAGAAGTAAAGTAGATGTAGGCACATGATGGTGATATGGTATTAATAGCGAGATATCGAGAAGAGATAAACTATATGTTTACGCGTGGGAACATATATATGGATAAGAGAGAAATGTATGAATATAGCGAAGCAAAATAGATGAAGCTTAAGAATGAATAAAGGAAGAGAAGAGCAAATTATAACAGAAGAGTGATGTAATTGAAATAATAAATATATTCAGCTATTTATTATTTATTACGGGCGCATATCTAAAATATGTGGGAGAACTAGGAAAATGGTTTTTCACGTCGTATGTACATTATAGGTATTAGTAAATATAAGTAAAGAATAGAAAATGCATCAAAATCTGGAAATGACAGAGGGTTTAGTGAATGAATGCTAGAGCGTGGAGTGAAATGAAAAGAGAAGAAAGTGGAAATTTATCAAAGGCAGTTAAAAGGGGTGCAATGACTTATTTTAGAGGTGGCATGTTCATAGAATTTTCTTAAGATACGAGTGTAATACTCGACTCAATAAAGAAGACATGTTCACAATGGAAATGCTAAATGTGGGTTAGAGAGAAATGCTAGATTGGGGAAAAATATAGAAAATTCGTATCATGTGTGTGTGGAAAAGATACTTGGAGACACAGCAAAATAGTGCGAAGGAGTGTGTAAGTAATGGGTGGGGAGTAACAAAAGAATGACTGAATTGATAAGAGTAAAATAATTAAAATTAGTATACAAACTTATAACAAATATTCTACTATATGAATGCTATAACTTGCTTTAATTAACTTTTTTAAGAAATGATTTCTAGTACAAAGTTTTGGAATTTCTGTAAGCTCAAGCCTTGTATTATTTATTTAAATTTAATCATATATATCTACCCGAGAAGAATATATTATTTATATTCATGTTCGCAGGCTACAATTTTTTACCATACCGACTATGTTTATAATCTAGACCTTTTAGCTTTTTCATAAGCGGCCAATTCATAATTATAAACAGATATAAACAGCTAAAATCGAAATAGACTTTAAGTAATATCTGAATTTCCATAAACTTTAGTATTTTTATGTTGAAATTCAAGAAGCCAGTTTGTCGAATAAAAAAAATATATTTTGATTTCCATTCGCCGATTTCTTCAGATATCTTTGTAAAATAATAATAAAACAACTGAAGGTTTTTAACTTCAGTTGTTTTATATTTAATCTTACAGACTGTTTATACGTCCTTTCGTTCAACAGAATATTACCTTCTACCTGAAAGCCCAACTACAATCCTCTCATTAATAAAAATCTGAAAAAAAACATACTAGAAGGGCCAGAAATTCTAAATCTAATTTCCAACGGTTGAGCTCCTTTATTATAATTAACACCGAAAATTCATTTCTTTCTCATATTTTAACCAAATTCACTCATTAATTATCCAAACGAAATTAAACTATTTTGGGCAGTCATATATATCTTAGACCGAATTTGTGAAATTGCCTATTACATGAAATAAGCAAAAACATTGCTTAATTCGTGTAATGCGCAAGTCCGTTGCATAATTCATGAATTAGGCAAATAATCTGCCAAATTCGTGAATTCGGCATTATTTATTTTGCACATTTAGTGCATTGGGCAACGTAAACGGTAGTACTCTGGTGGTGTTTTTTGAAACTAAACGTCACTTCTGTGAACTGTCACCACTGCAACTTTTGAAATAAATTCTTAATAACCGGAACTCCGGAATTCACCGATCAAGGTACACATTCTATTTCTAATGTTGATTCAACCAAACGCAGAACTTGACTATTTTTAAGCAACGCCTCAGTTTTTTTTTTTACTCAAAATGCATGTGCAGTCGTCAATCAACGATTACAGAAGTACGAATGCGACCTGAAATATTTCCGGATTCAGAAAGAGATGGCGCACGGTGGTTGAGGTAGATTCATTGGTCGGCAAGGGCAACACTTCTACCAACCGTTGTTGTTTAAAAGTTTCTTTTGTACAGCAAGTCAGGCGGTTTCGCAAGAATGGATAAAATCGAAATTCGTACAGTGACAAAACACTTCTAGGGGTTCATAACTGATCTACTCCATAATTTTTTATCATTAGCTTCTGGGTGAGCGAGTTCAAACATAACCGTATAAGCAGAAATTGACGCCCAAAAACCGCTACCACCGATGAAATAATCGAAAAGATTCATGATTGAAGCTAAAAGAGATAGCAGAGACAACAGTCTTTACAAAAGAATGCTGGCCTATCTTACACGAAATTTTGGGAATGAAAAAGCTTTCGGCGCAATGACTACCGCATTTGCTCACACCAGAGCAAAAACAAAAACGGGTGAACATTTCGGAGGAGTATCGGGTCAGGAGAAATCCAAAGGATTTCCTCATGTATTTCGTAACCGTAGATGAGACTTGGATCTACTATTATATACTGGAGACCAAGGAACAGTCGAGCAGTGGACTGTTGGACTGTTCCGAGTGAAGCAGCTCCAAAGAAAAAAAACGCCATTCCATGGGCCGGAAAGGTTTTGTCGACCATTTTTTGGGAATTCCAAGGCGTTATTCTCAAAAAGTAATTGCAGGAGGGAAGGACGATCACGGGGCAATACTACAGCGATTTATTCACCCGATTCGATGTACTATTGTAGGAAAACGGCCACGTTTGCAGCGAAAAAAAGTGCTATTTCAAAACGATAATGCACCGGCTCATTCATCCGACATCGTCGTGTCCAAATTAAATGAGTTGCGCTACGAATTAGTCTCTCATACTACATATTCACCAGGCCTAGCTCCCAGCGACTTTTTCCCATTCCCAAACCTGAAAAAATCGCCGTCAGGAAAGAGATTTGCCTCAAAAGAGGAGGTCATCGCCGCTACAGATGGTTATTTTGCAGACCTGGAAACTACTACTTTTCCGATAGCTTGAAGATAGTAGAGCGTCATTTGAAAAGGTGTATTGATCTTCGGAGAAACTAAATCAATTATTAAAATAAAAAAACACATCAATACTGTAATTTTCTTGTCGATTCCGGAAACATTTCAGGGCGCCCTCGTAATCATCACCAGCAGAAGCATGTAATGAACATTTCTAAAATGATAAATAATAATACTAAACTAAAAGATGAACGGTATTATCACATTAAGAAGACATTTGGGTTAGTGAACTTTGCAGAAGTTAAGTAACTGTCGAAAATTAAAGATTCGAAAAGAAAGAAATATATTGTCGGTTATCAATGGCATGCATATACATGTAAACAAATTTCAAAGCACTATGCTAATATACCAATGTCACTCTTAAAATTGTTTATACAACAGTGTGAGAGACGCACGGAAAAGACAAAAACGAGTTTTCAAGCAGGTATAGTTGTTCGCCCTATCACCGTTTCTGACTTAAATCAAAGAGGACAGGTGACAGGTGAACTTAGTTGATATTCAAGGTTTTTCTGTCGGAGATTATAAATTTATTTTACATTATAAAGAACATTTAACAAAGTGCAGTTTTTTAAGTCACTTAAAGGGCGGCAGAATTAGCAGAAAATGCCCCAGTATAATCTTAAACTTTGGGACCTCACATGTTCTACAATTGGGGTCTTTTTGGCCTGACTTGGTGTTCATCAATGGTAGACCATGAGATCCACAAAGTCAAGGTTCTGTTGGAAGAAGCAATCAAACAAAGAAACGATTCTTTAATTGCTTGAATGCGCGACCATAATACTTCCATTGAGCAACTGGTCTGCTTTTCATTCAATGGGAAATGAATTCAATTTATCATGAAGTTATAAGAATTGAACTATATAAAGCTTTATTCGGACAACTGGTTAAAATGAGCCTACGTTTCAAAATCCCACGCAAATTTTTAGAAAAAACTAATGATTTGTTTGAAAAATGTATGGAAAATATCATTATTACTGATATTTTTACTGAAAGCAAAGATATAAATGCTTATATTAGGATTATTGATAATCGACAGATCAATAGGGAAAATTTGATTAAAGATCAATCCGCCAAAATTAATACGATCGATACAACTGTACTAATATATCAAGATAAGTATGTAGAAACATAGCAACTGAAAATTTGCTACTTCAAGTTAATCAAATGGTCGAAATGTAGAAAAAGAAAATGCCCCCTCTGAAAAAAGTGATAGCGTTTTAGTTGGCATTAGTCAGTTTAATAAGGGCAAGGGAGACCCTAACAATTTAATTGGAATGATAGATATAAAGTAGGGACAAAACATAGAATCATTGAGAATCTATTAGAGAAAAACAGTGTGCAGACAACAAAATACTTGAAGCTAAAAATATGCGATTCTTTGCAAGAAGAAAAAATCTATTAGGACATTAGTTAGTCTTAACTCTGTGGGGAGTGGTCAGGGATACCAAAGGAATCAATATACTCAGGGGTGCGAAACCGTACGATACGGGTGTGATATTTTGTCTGTCATGGTGGAAGAAGCTGTAAATATATTAATTAGTATTTTGATGTTAATTTATATCATATATTTAGTTTAGTATTTAGTTAATTCTGAAATGGTCATTTCTTTCCTATTTTGATTTTATTTCATAATCATATACCATTATTTATATAGTAAGTACAATGTGATGTAAGTTGTATATTATTAAAAATAAATAAGGTTACTTATTGTTAAAAAATGCTGATACTTCGCTAATAAAATACGCAGCCTCTAAGAGACACCACCCTAGATTAAAGGCTTATTAATATAGTAAAATCTGTAACTCGGCTTGTTATTCATTCGGAATTACCCATAATTATACTTCAATATCAATATCTTTCAAACTTGCGCCCAATCATCAGAACACCAAACTAAATGGACCAACTATCGGCATTTTGTTTAAAATAATAATTCTACTGCTCCTATTCTAAAGTAGACTATCTTATTTTTTTAGTTAATTATTTAATTTGATATATAAATATTTTATTATAATTGGTAATTTTTTTATTAGTGCCTAATTCATACATTCGGCAGATAATTTGCCTAATTCATAAACAACACAACGGGCTTGCATTTTTCATGAATTAGGCAAATTTTTGCTTATTTCGTGAAATTGGCAATTACACGAATTCGGCGTAACATATACATTCTAACTAGTATTGATTTGACATGTGTGCTATTTGTAAGACGCAAATTACTTTTGTATAATTTAATATCTGTCGAGGTATTAGAGGGGGAAGGCGTTGTTTTATTAAGTGATTTGTTTTTTAGTCTTAATAAGATACACATGTAAATTTATGAAATGTTTTCTTATTTTAAAATTATTAGTTAATTTTCTACAACCACCTAAAGGATTTTAATTTATTTTATTCTTATAACTAGAGAGCGGATAAAAAAGCTTAAAAAATGTGAAAAAAAGCACTTAAAAAGGCACAAAATTTAGAGAAAAAAAGCATTAAAAAAGCATAAAAACAGAAAAAAAGCATAAAAACACGAAAAAAGCACTAAAAAAGCATTACAAGGCACAAAATTTAGAGAAAAAAGCACAAAAAACAGGAAAAAAGCATAAAAACACGAAAAAACTATATTTTCTTGATATGTTACACGTTTATCAACATATTTTACAAAGAAATTTGGCTTAAAACTAAAATAAACATACTTTCTTTACGCAATATATAATATCATGTAAGTATTTAAAAATTAAATGTAATTTTGTATACGTTTCAAAATAACTAAAATCTATTCATAAAAACAGTAGATCATTAAATGTAGAAAAGCTTCTCTTTATTTTAAATTATAGCTGGATCCATTTGAAAATTGCCATTCAAAATCAAGTTTAATTTATTTAATATTAAAAATCCTTCATTTTCACCGAATACTTCTTTCGATATTATTTTGATTTCTTGGCCAATGCATGCAGGTATTTTCTAAAATAAATCTGCTTTTATAAAGATTTGATTGTGTTGCTCACAAAATTTAAACGCGATTTTATGTAACTCAATTGTTTTGAAGGAAGCTCTTGTTTCTTAAGAACTGTTTAACAGTCTTTAACTGATTTGCTTGTCGTTTCGGGAAAGTTGTATATAACCTTATTAAATTCTTCAAAATTGTTCGCATAGTACATTGTAGCATATAGCCAAATTCCCCATTTTGTTAGCACTGGTTTATGGGGCAGTGAGATATCAGATAATGACTTCTTGAATAATTGTACTCACAGAAGAATATAAGAACTATTTTTCCATATTTAATTAAATCTACAAATGGAAATTTCATTCTTATAGTTTCAGAAATTCGTTTCTATTCATGTGCTAAACTTGTACAATGCACAAAATGCATTATTAGTAAAATTTTGTAACTTGGTATTGTCTACGGCAAAAATAAGCTTGTCAGTCCATCATTTATGAATTTTGCTATAATGTTATTATCAGTTTTCTTCAATTCTTTTGTATATATCAAAATACTGTTGGTCGGATGTCTTCATGTTAAACTCATATTATTAAATTAAACAAGTCTGTGGTTTCATCCACACCAAACCACATATAATTATTGTTAATAATATCTTTAATTTTTTGTATGGTTTCATAGTATCTAAGAGATACATAATTTTTTCTCGGGAATGCGTATTTTACAATATTTTACCAAGAAAGATTTAAATGCATTATTTTGTAATTTTCTTAAAGGGATATTAGAATGTAAAAGTATTTTGCACAAATGTGAATTTAATTGAAGATGATGCTAAAGATTGTGAAATTGTGCTGTTTTGTTAGTTCAGCTTTGAACTTTTTCAAACGTTCTTGACGTAGTGTTGTTATAACATGTTTTACATACAAGTCTTGACTAGTTAGGATGCAGTTGGGAACTAAAATAAAACTTACTATTTTTAAACATGCCTTACAAAATAATGTATAATTTTCACTTATTAATTCTGGATAGCCTCTAATTAATTATTGTATTGTGGTTTTCACCTTTTGCATTATGGATTAAATATACATGTGAATTATATAATATAATTTATCTGTGATTCCCCAGGTTAATACGATTCACGCATATAGTAATTTTTGATAAATAAGCAAAGTTTTTGGAATGTCAATTCAATAATTTATGAATGCGAGTTTGAATATGAAAATTAACGAAAACGGTAAATATGCGCCAGTCGTCCCATCGGTAATTTTGCCGAGAGAAGGAAATTGATACGGTTGCAGAACACCTGATTATTAGCTATCACTTAAATTTGTTTACATTTAATACTTACTGGGGCCCCTATTTATTTTTTAACCACGTTTACATCCGGAATATCATAGGTGTGATTCCTATGAAGCGTTCGTCTGTATTATCTGAATAATGAGACGGTCTATTATATCTACTTATTTATAAACGAATCCATTGTAAATTGGTAATTTATACTAATATTTATTAATAATAAAATTCATTATAATTATTGTATCATATTATGAAGATTTTTAACAATTATGTTGTCAAAAGACACGAAGAAAATATGTAATACAAATATAATCTATAAATGATGGGATACAAATTTTTACGAAAATTCTCTATATTAGCACATTAATTTAATATCAGCGTGAAATTATTATTAAATGTTTTTTAAATGTTTATGAAAATGCTCCAAATAAGCATCAAAATCTAAAAAAAGCATGAAAATAAGCATAAAAAGTCAAAATAAGCACAAAAAGTCAAAATAAGCAAAAAAGCCCAAAAAAACTTAGCGCCAAGTAATCACATTCTTCAAGATTCGTATAGATATTAAGAAATTTTTTCGATGCTATTAATATTATGGATAAGCATAATGCTAGAAATCCGCTCTCTACTTATAACATATAGTTATGAGACATATAGAAAAAACATATATTATTTATTATTTATTTATTAACTAAATATGACGTTGAAGATGACCTTATTCCAGCCGACAGAAATTTATGCAATAATTGATGGAAACAAACATATGTAAAATAGGTGGCAATAATTACATACCGGGTTGATGTTATGCAATATCAACGTGCCACGAATGTGTACGATCCTTATTGATTAAATCCATCACCTGCGGCAAACGGCCAATAGTTGGTGGATCGTTGAATACTGCTTCAAACTTTATTTGTAAATACCAGGACAATTTCAGTTTCAATTATGGCCATTGCTGGTATATAATACACCATTAACTAATAACTACAGAACGTGGACATTTCACGCTGTGTACTCAAGGGATGTAAACCTTGAGTTGCTGTTAATAGATAATAGCGACGAGCGTAACATTTCAGAGATGATGTAATTATAACATTAAACGTGTTTAATACCGTATGATGTAGGTAACTACTCGCTTTGTGTCTTATTTAATAGACTTCTCTCAGGTACGTGAATTTTATTTGTAGTTAGATTCTATAATTTGTTTCGAAATAATTTATACAATATTTGAAATATCTAACATAGATTTTAAATAAATTATTCTAGCACATAACCTAATTAATAAGTTTTATGTATTGTACGATGAATTAATTTCACACTTAACCCGTGGTGAAACATTTTTATGTTAATTATTAGGTTAACCAACCTTCTAATTTTATGTATTGATTTAATTATATTCAAACGTAAAAGTTGATTAGGTAAAAATATCAATTTAAACAGTTAAGATTTTGTGCTGAAATACTACAAGTCAATTATATTTTCATAAATTTTGAGTTTGTCTAAATCAATTATCCTCTCTCTCTCTCTATCTCTCTCATTCCCTCTCTAAACATTTAATTATATCGACGTAAGCGTACCGTCAATGCTATATTTGAACATTGCTACAATGTGTACATTAGTGTTAATTCAATGTACATTTTCCACTTTTATTGTGTGCATGTTTTGATGGAGTACGGCTACACGCAACTTTCGGCTTCCATTAGCAAATTGTTCGTCTTTGGTGCGGTATTTTAATGCGAGCAATTTATTAACTCGATTAGGGAGAAATGGAACGACAGTCCTTTAAGGAAGCTAATGAAACGATAAAGACAATTAGAGTGGAAAATCTTCCAACTTTGTTCTTTCAATTGTGAAAGTAACTGGAGTTTACAAAAAAATCGGGGTATTGAATTTAATTAAATGAATATGAATTGTAATTAAATATTTACTAAATCAAGCATAAATGTTTTTAATATAATTTTCTTTTGAAATTTACTCTTTTAATAAGTCTCTGCGATGCGTATTAGTCAAATTAAATAAAATTAACAATAAAAGCCTAATAATTACCCATGTAATGTATAGCATTCGTTATAAATAATTTAAAAGAAAAATTAAAAAAGCATATAGATATTTCCGAAAAAATTATTCTTGATTATATCATTGAGAATCTTAAAAAGTATAAATTTGAGTAAGTAACAGTAATGGTATGCAAATATGTCCAATTCTGTCTTCTTATATCTTAAAATAATGTAAACTTCAATCATTCTGAAAAATTCTTTTAATTGTAAAGCTGTAATTGAAAGAAATTGCAATAAAACCATATTAGATTTGTATATTGCAAGATCTAAAGTTGAATGAATAATCTCTATTATATGCGATGGTTTAATAGATATTACTAAATATTTGTGTAGATGCAATAAGTAATACATACCTCTTTGTTTTGTGTGTTAATTAATATACCATAATTTAGATTATTATAAAACTTAACTATTCACAGGATGATGTTAATTCAAATGGATTATTGATTATTTTAACAATTTTATTATATTAAAATATTTATACTCTTTCCATAATATACAAATTATTTAAATTTAACTCTGCCAAGCAGATATGTTAAACTGTGCCCTCGAATTTATACTAAATTGTCTCGTTTCAATTTGACTTTGTCGCCAATTCGTATGGATTATACAGCTCGCAGTTCATTTGTACAATGAAAATGTATGCAAATCAAGCGCTATTTATTCTGTCTATCATGAATTTGGAAATGAAAAAAAAAAGGTACTGTTGATTGTAGGATTGGGACAATTCCACTGTAGGCGATCTTCGTGTGCGGAAATTGCCAGTTAAATTGCGGTCCACAAATTGATTCATTTGCATAAATTTACTAAATCAAAACCCGTTTCGATACTCCGCTCGAATTAAAGCCCTGTTATTTTAATTAATATATGAATAAATAAATCATTGTTATAAAAACTACATGTAATTAAAGTCCTGAAAGTTTAAAATATGAACACAATTTAAAATAACAAATTTATTTTATATACATCAGATGATGATTAAATATATTTTATGATATACCGAATATTAATAAATAATAATTGAATAATAATATTCGATTTACATACTAAGCATAAATTCTTCGGTGAAGACATTTTCGAAATAGGACATTTAATCTCATTGTAAGTGGTATATTAATGTTTAAACCATGGCGTGATTCATTCGAATTTTTTAATCTGTTCACTATTTAAAATACGACTTAGAGATGAGAAAAATCTTTAAAGTATAATTTTATTCGTCTTGTAAAACTGCACTTCTTCCCCCATTTAACCGTTTTTCTGTCCCTGATAGTTTCTGAGATAGAGAACATTAAAAAAAATCACCCTAGATATGTCTAAATTTAGCTAAGTGGATCAAAGTTAATTAATTTGAAGACTTGGCAAATATAAAATTTAATATATCAGATATCCAAGTAAACTAAATTTCACGAAACTTATACAACAAACTTCCTATTGACAAAACTGGTATGTTGCCAATAAAACGCAATGGACTAGTTCGAAAGATATTTTCACACTTGATGGCTAGACCATTAAAAAAACTAATTTTAAATAATAACTATTTATGGTTATTACGAAATAGTCTTATAATAACAGTCATTTCTAGACACAAATAAATCAAAGATTTTTTAACATAAATAAATGGGTTCTAAAAAAGGTTATATATTTATAAATAAGCAGAGGCTTGAAAACCTGAAAACTATCTGGTTACTGGCAGTTAAATAAAAATGGATATAACGGATATTCAAATCACTTCATACCTGTCTATTTAAATTTACAAGCCCCTTGCTTAAATAAAAAAAATGCAGTTTGTCTATAAAATTATTATAAATTTTGAATATATTTAAAAAATACACCTAAGATATATATAAATTTTTAATCTTTAGTAATTTAGTTTGGTTTTCAGATATAACTTATTATACATTTGGTAATAAATAAATAAAGTATTCTCAGCAGGGCAGATACTTTGTTCACTGCACTCTTGATGAAACGAAATTATAACATTAGGTAATTTTAAGTTAGGAAAACAAATACAACACTATGTGGAATTAAACCAGAAATGCAAAAAAAACTAATCGAACACTTAACTTTTTGGACCTGATCACATCGATAGAAAAGAATATATTAAAATATTCTACCATATATACAGATAACCCACAACCACAGATCGATAATATATCAGGAAAATAAATACAACAATAAAAAATTACAAGTGTTCTTACTTAAAATTACCTAATGGTATTCTGAGTGTTAACAATTTACTATTCATCTTTCGAAATGATCTGTGTAGGGTAGTTTTTATTTCCTAACTTGACTATTAGATGTATAAGTCCATACAATGAAAATTAGATTGTGTATAGTTAATTCCACTTTGCATAATAAGAATTAACAATATAATATGTATTTTTTTAATTAGGTTTTAAAGGTATATTATTACTCTGTTCTTACATTATTACTTTTTATGTTAACCTTTCCAAAATGTGAATTTTGTGATAAATATGATTATTATCATTGACAAAACTATAAAACTTAATTTTCTTAATTTTTCAATGTTATTATTTTAGTAATGATGATTTATAAATTATTATAAGTTCTAATTTATAGAATAAAATTTATTTCAAGGTGATGAAAATAATATCTTCAAAACTCGAGCTATGTTAAGCTGTTTACATTTATGTAACACGTTATATAATATTGTACAATATTTTTTTGTGATTTAAACATAGTGAATTTTTCTTTTTGAATTCAGTGTAACTATGGATTAGGAAGCAGTAATGGCTGCGACCATCCTCTTCATTAAGAATAATAACATTTAAAAATCGGATTAATAGTCTATTCGATCTTACGAAGCCAATAAGAATGATAATGAATTAAGTAAAATTTTAAAAAAATAGCAAAAGAAACAAAATTTAGTTACAATTGGTGAAAAAAAACTTGATTGGTTTTCAATTTAGATTTCACCAAATGGGTTCTAAAATGCATTAATGCTTTCCATATTTTATAAAAGAACAAAGTAATAACGTTTATGTTTATTTATTCTTTGTACATCTTTCTCAAAAAAAAAATATATTTAAAAACAAATAAATTCCAAAACAAATAAATTCCAAAAAACATACTTAACGATCATTCCAATAACACAGACCAATAAATTTTGACTTTTTGAAAGTTTATTTCGATCTAACATCTGATTTAATATAATTTTGATCTTCTGAATTCAAGTTTTATTGATACAGAGACAAAAAGAAATTACAAATAGTAAACTATATTGTCTTAAACAATCGTTAATTTTCTGCCTTGCTTCTGACTCGCATCACCAAGATTTTCGAAGAAGTAATCAAGACGTAAGTGTAAAAAGTGAAACTTTATGATCAAATTACATACTAATTCCATAAAAATTTTAATTTCCTTGTATTTAGAATCCTAATAATTTCCCAAAAAACCTTCAATAAAATTCACAAATGAAATCCATGCATCTTTTTCAAATTTGGTCGTCGTATTAACAAATTTTTGATCTTCCGTTAATCTCCTTATTTCAGAACCGATAAAAATTCTTTCCTTTAATTTTGCATCTGAGATAGCAGGAAATTTTCCACGAAGGTATTTGAAGCAGTCTTCATCTTTATTTAATCATTAATCCTAGTTTAATATGCATTGTAACAAGTAACAAGATTTTTTTGTGGATCAACAAGGCTTTCGTGCAGAATATGTTTTGATCCGTTAAGTTAAATTATCTCTTCTTATCCAATCCCATTTCTTCCAATGTTGATGTCTACTTCGACTGTCCTACTCACACAAAAAACATGGATACTTCGTATATTTTTCACAATAAACCATCTTTTCCCATTTGGATGTCTAAATTTAATTCACCTAAAAAGAGCAGCCCACGCAAAGTACAAACAACATGGTCTGTATAGTGACTATTGTTCGTTTGCATATTTTCGGGATGAGTGCAAAAAACTAAGCAAAACATGTTACGATAATCATTTATCTAAGGTAGAGTCTTCACTCAAATCAGATCCAAAATTCTTCTGGCAGTATGCTAAACAACTTAAGAAAGAAAATGGTTATCCAAGCCAGATGAGCTATAATAATATGAATGCTAACAATGGATCAGATATTGTCAACCTATTCTCCATTTTTTTTTCTTCTGTATATACAACATCAACAGCTATACCTGAATTACATTCTAGCTCCAATATTAGTCTAGATAGCCATCTAACAGTTTCATTAGAAGAGGTATTTAATGGAATCATTAGTCTTAAGCCATCGCATGCCCATGGGCCTGATCAAGTTTCCAGCTAGTTCCTTCAGAATTGTATTTATGCACTATGTCATCCAATTCACAACTTATTCTGTAAATCCTTACAACTTGCAATTATGCCGACTAAATGGAAAACCAGCTTCGTCACTCCGATACATAAATCTGGTCCTAGACATCTAGTCCAAAATTATAGAGGTATAGTAAAACAGACCGTTATACCAAAACTACTAGATGAATTAGTGGCTGACCAGTTAGCATGGTTCTCTAAACAAATAGTGTGCGATAATCAACATGGTTTCGTAACTAATCGCTCCACTACCTCTAATTTGTTGGAGTATAAGCAATATATATCGAACGCCTTGGACTCTCGGTCCCAAATCGACACAGTTTATACTGATTTTTCCAAGGCGTTCGATAGGGTTGATTTTGGTCTCTTACTTGACATATTGGGTTCATATGGCATCTGCTTTAGCACTCTAAGATGGTTGTCTTCATTTCTTATAGGTCGTATACAGCATGTCTGTATAGACAACTTTATATCAGACCCCATCATTTATTCTTTTCATAAATGATCTACAAGACACCATTAAGCACTGTAACTATTTATTATATGCAGACGATCTTAAAATTTTTAAAATAGTTAAGCTTATATATACATGAGGATATTTCCAACTTAAACCAGTGGTGCATTAACAACAGATTATATCTTAATGTTGATAAATGCTGTTCTATGTCGATAACGAGATGTCAAAACAGTATTGATTTTGCTTATTCCATTAATTCCTCAACATTAATTAAAGTTAAAACCATTAAGGATCTAGGTATTACTTTTGATTTTACACTCTCGTTTACGGCCCATATTGTAAATATTTGTAAGAAGGCCTTGCAAATATGGGGATATATTTGGCAGATCGGAAAAAGTTTTAATATTGAATGCCTGAAAACACTATACTGTTCCTTAGTTCGTTGTCACCTCGAATATGCCTCAACTGTATGGACTCCACATTCACTTTTCAACATCTCTCGCCTGGAAGCGGTTCAGAAGAAATTCTTACGCTGCATTGAATATAAAGATAGGCTGAATCATATTCAGGGTGAATACTCAAACGTAAGGATTAAACTCAACTTAAAAACGTTGGAAGAGCGCAGGATTATTGCTGATTTGTGTATTCTACATCGTCTATCGAATGGAACTCTGGATTCACCATATCTCCTGAGGCAATTATCATTTCACATCCCACAGAGGTCAACGCGCACAAATAAGATATATCATCTTGATACCTACCGGACAGCTGCTGACACTCATAACTCAGTCACCCGCCTGATGAGCCTTGCTAACATCTATTGTACTAATCCGTGGTTTGATATGTTTAGGGAATCATATTCTTCTTTTAAAAGATCATTGAATAGGAAAATGTAATTGAAAATTCATAATTAATTTGATTTACTTAGATAGATGTATTATAATTATTTAATTTTAATATAGTTTAATTTTAGTTGTAGTTTAAATCTTAATTTTTATCCTTATATGCCTGTTAATACTCTCTCAAATTACATTCTAATAATATTTAATTGTAAAATGGTGATTACCGTAATAAACGTATTATTATTATTATTATTACTCTGACTGCTGTCCTAGTAGAAGTCCCACAATTTTCAAATCCCCACAAATCTTCCAACTATGATCATTGTATTTGATTTTTTCAAGCAGTCCTTGAAGATTTTCGTAGCTTTCCGTTATTTGCACAGAATGGGCAATCGGTATCGATAAAAAAATATTCCCATTGTGCAAGGAAACAGATTTAAGGCTTCTTAAGAATCAATAAAAAGCCTCCAATCATCGGGATTGTATATGCCTCCAAGTTTGTTTATCACACTGGAAAGGTCGGTGCAATAAACTAGACAAAAATAGTTTGAATACTCAGACTCGTTTCTTTAAATACAGGATTTTAACGCCTTCTGCCAGTAAATTTTTACTTTGAAGTCTGGATGCCAAAATTTTGGAAAAATCCTTTGGGAGAGCTAAGTCTCTAACTAAATATAAATAAATGTCATACTGACATAGCATATTTAATAAAAAGAGGTCTTCAAATTTGGACTACATACGCCAGAAATGGCTAAAATATTGCTGCAGTGGCCACCATCGCCCGATCAGAATTACCACCAGGAGCCAAATATAATACGTCGAGTGGAAGAACATGAAAACTCGTCAACCCTGCCTTTGAGGTCTATGCTCAAAATTTTAAAGTGATTTATTGTATTCTTTTTATGTATTATATGCATTTTTTAATAGATCTTGTAAAGAAAATAAACTAAATAAATAACTGCGGTTGCTTAGAAAAGCTGGATATTTCACTGGCATCGCTAAAGTTGTGTTCATCAACTTCAGGTTCAGAACTGCTTGTAACAGCTTCTAAATTTTGTTGGTTTCACAGACAACGGCACGTCTGGACCATGTGGTACTAACCTAATTGCAGACTTGAGGTTCGGATAAATTATGTTTATTTTGTTTACTTTTTTGTCGTATATCCACATACATTGCACATACACAAATACCTTAAACCCTCTTCACATATCTTACATACAAGATGTGGTGCCCAATGTGTGATCACTAATCTTTACCTTAAAATACGTGTAGTATTGATGCTTGAGAATATCATTTGATTTTTGATTGGTTTTTTTTTAAGCCACTTAGTTTGATAATGATTACTGTGTAATTCGAAACTAGTCACAAAGTGTTGTATAAAAAATAAAAAGTAGTATAAAAAAGTTAAACGTTTTTCTGTTATTCATTAAAAATGTACTACGAAGTGAACGCTTCCAAAATTCAAGAAATATTTTTGGGGCTTCATATTCTCGACCGTTGTTGGTATAGAGATGTCGCATTGTATAACCTACAATGATTAACTCCCAAATTAGTTTCTTGTGTGTTACCTGCAGCTTAATGTCCGCAGAATTATCACGGAAATTATAATTTTCACCAGAATTATTGTATTCGGCCGCATCATCCCTTTAAAAGAGCTGCCTGGAATTTGAAATTACCACGTCTGCACCAAATATAGCTTCAATTTCTCTTCGAGCACTGCTTTGCTTGATTATTGGGTCATGTTCGCTCATCCTAAACCTCTAAGAACTATTAAACTGCTTTCACTAGAAGATGGTTCCGGAGGTTTATTCTCATCTTCATAATCCAATGTTATTACAGTTTGGTGTTGTGTTGGATTAATGAATTTAAATAAAAACTTACATTTTTGTGATAATAAGCAAATAGTTGTATTTTAAATTTAATTGAATTAGGTTTATATTCTGGTTTCACCACATTATGTCCACGAGAACGGCATCCTAATGATCTTTTAACACATGTTTATGCACAATGTATCAACAGTCATAGTTCTTCCACTTCTTCCTCTGCTATTGCTGGTTTAGGAGATTTTGGTTTGGTTTTAGAAAGCGGATTCGGTACATCTGGTAATCCCAAACATTTGGAATTGTAATACGATCTGTTAGAGAATTATACTTTCTCTGCTTTTTCTTGTCTTTGTCAAATATTTATTGCTTATCGAACAGCACCATCGTGTATTTCATAGAGTCGGCTTGAATTAACATTTTTGCTTTCAGGTCTACTGTCACCAACTGGCTGGTCGGGTATTCCAACATCTCTAATACTCCATTGACATGATAAACAAATTAACAATTTTACGAGGTATTGACTTATTATCCTCGGGATTTCAGGGCCTGCAGTAGCTGTCCTGGCACAAAATAATGTATCAACCTCATGAAAATAAAAATAAATTTTAAAAATCAAAAAATATAAATAATTTTAAATATCAGTGAGCGCTGAAGTCATTCTGAAACTTGAATATGCTGTATATAGGACTTAAACTTATATTAATGCATTACAGTTACTACAGATATATACATATACGTAATAAAATTAAAAACACAAGCCAGGAAAAAAATTGTGATTTGGATTTGTTAATTCTTTGAAGTTTCGGTGGCTAAACTAATAGAGAATCAACATTTTTTGATTCTATCACGCATGATTTTTTAATAAATTTACTAGATGTCTTATTTATAGTTTTTTAAATATTTGCGAATAAAAATCAAATGATATTCTCAAGCATCAATACTACACGTATTTTAAGGTAAAGATTAGTGATCAAACATTGGGCACCACATCTTGTATGTAAGATATGTGAAGAGGGTTTAAGGTATTTGTGTATGTGCAATGTATGTGGATATAAGACAAAAAAGTAAACAAAATAAACATAATTTAATCCGAACCTCAAGTCTGCAATTAGGTTAGTACCACATGTCCAGACGTGCCGTTGTCTGTGAAACCAACAAAATTTAGAAGCTGTTACAAGCAGTTCTGAACCTGAAGTTGATGAACACAACTTTAGCGATGCCAGTGAAATATCGAGCTTTTCTAAGCAACCGCAGTTATTTATTTAGTTTATTTTCTTTACAAGATCTATTAAAAAATGCATATAATACATAAAAAGAATACAATAAATCACTTTAAAATTTTGAGCATAAACCTCAAAGGCAGGGTTGACGAGTTTTCATGTTCTTCCACTCGACGTATTATATTTGGCTCCTGGTGGTAATTCTGATCGGGCGATGGTGGCCACTGCAGCAATATTTTAGCCATTTCTGGCGTATGTAAGTCCAAATTTGAAGACCTCTTTTTATTAAATATGCTATGTCAGTATGACATTTATTTATATTTAGTTAGAGACTTAGCTCTCCCAAAGGATTTTTCCAAAATTTTGGCATCCAGACTTCAAAGTAAAAATTTACTGGCAGAAGGCGTTAAAATCCTGTATTTAAAGAAACGAGTCTGAGTATTCAAACTATTTTTGTCTAGTTTATTGCACCGACCTTTCCAGTGTGATAAACAAACTTGGAGGCATATACAATCCCGATGATTGGAGGCTTTTTATTGATTCTTAAGAAGCCTTAAATCTGTTTCCTTGCACAATGGGAATATTTTTTTATCGATACACAAAGTGTTGTATAAAAAATAAAAAGTAGTATAAAAAAGTTAAACGTTTTTCTGTTATCCAAAAATATTACCTTAAAACAAAGGTCTTTCTAACTCTTGGAAAGTTTGTCTGACTGAATTTTAATGTATTAGTATGACTATCTAATCCTGCTCATTTAATGTTAAGCTAAATGATATATGTGAAATGGATATTTTAAATAAAATATTACAATAGTTGCTTTTGAAAATATGCCCTGTTTTTAATCTTTGTTTTAATATCCTGGTATTTTAAAAATATCCCTTAAAAATATAATTTCAATGGTCCGCCCCTCAAATTCACATCCTATCAAAGATCAGTTTCAGAGTTTTGTTAAGTATTATTCAATAAATATTTTACATTTTGTCATCTTTGGGATAGTTTAGTTATGAAGTTAATACGTTAATAAGTTTAAAAATTGAAGTATATTACCTACATTTAATTTATTTATGTATAAATAATCACCTTTCCCTGATCCAAACTTTGCACAAGAAATTATCAAAAAACAAAAGTCTCAATTTCAAATTTTAAAACTAATAGATATTAGTTCAACGGATGTCAAATTACTTAAGAATTCTATAAGAAACCGATGTAAAATATTGAATCATAAATATTGCTAATTTTTGTTTAGTTAAATTATGAAAAATGAATTTGAAAATATTACTTAGATTCGTTCTTAGTTCGTGGAAAGTATAGTATTTTATATTTAAGATTTATACTAGCAAAACAATTAACATTGAATGGAATTCATTCAACAATTAAATTGGAGAAAATTTAATATAATTTAAAAATACCATTTAATTTTAAACTTATCATTCACTTTTGCTGTAAACAGCACTTATCTAAATAAAAACTTGTTTACGTGCTCATCTCATTTTATAAAATTAATTTATTATAAGAATAACAATTTTATTCCTTTTTTTTAAAGTTGTTTTCATCTTGAATTTATTGCGGCTTATTTTTATATGATAATTACAATGTATTATTATATATGCAAAATTTAAATTCACATAATCCACCTATAAATTAATGTAAAACGTATTACAGTTAATCACCACGTTTATAAATATATAAATGAGATTTTATAGAATGTATCTTTTGAAGGTTTTCTGAATATAGCTCTAAATCATAGTATACCATATAAGAGATTAAATTTAATTGTTTTCTTTATTTAATTTTGCCTTAACATATTGCTATTCATTGACGATGGAGGCTTCTACTTCGTTATACATATTTAATCACAAATTAATCACTTTGTTTTGTATAACCGTTATTTATTTATATGATGACCAATGGTTTCAATTCATTTTCAAACCGAAAATTTAGAATAAATAAATATCGCTATTGTAAAATTTTGTTTTTAATAATTAATTAATATTTTAGTTAGTTTAGTTATTTAGTTTAGTTTGTTAGATCTATTGAATGGCGTTAAATCTAAAACAAAGAAAAATATTTTCCGCTTAGGGAATCTCCATAAAAGCGACATCCGATTTCAGCGTCCCGCCATGAAAAGGGGCATCAATTCTCATCACGGGCAAATACAGCGGTTTTTCTCCATGTTTTCGTTTGCGTATGCGTGTGCAACCCGGCAGAATGATGAAATATGAAAAGAGGCGTGCTTGCGTTTGCTGGAAAACACAAAAAATTGTCCCACGGGATAACGGATATAAAAAAAATAAAACAAAATAAAAATAAACGGACCTGTTTGGGATATGCAAATGCTACGTGACACACTTGTAATTGAAATTTAAATGTGTGCTCCTGTTTTTGATAAATGTCGCATGTATAACCCTTATTTTTCCATTTCATCGAATTTCAACGACGAGTTGATGAACATTATTACAGATATTATATATACACGTTGTCCCCTGAAATTTTGAATACGGACATTTCAATGCATTACTCGTTGCTTAGTTACCATGCTTATCACATATTTTAATGGACTGACCGAAGGTAAATAATCAGTAATTACTAATTTGTAATAAAACAGGGAATCAAAATGAAACATATTCACACCTTATTTTAATATTACTATTTTTTACGGACACAATGCTGACGTAAAGAATAACAAATAACTGCAATATTCATCTTATTAAATCTTCGAAAACATCTCCTTGTTGAGCCAAACAATATCCCCGACGATCATAAAATTTCTGTTAACATTATAGCTTCAAAATGTCAAATTGAAATGCATATTGCAGCAACAACCATAGCAACCAATAATAATAATAGAGATATAATACAAATTACATTACTCATATTCAAATATTCAGGGGACAACGTGTATATATATACACGTTGTCCCCTGAAATTTTGAATATGAGTAATGTAATGTGTTTGTATTTATCACCATTATTATTATTGGTTGTCATGGTTGTTGCTGCAATATGCATGTCAATTTGACTTACATAACTTCAAATATTAACAGGAATTTTATGATCGTCTGGGATATTGTTTGGCTCAATAAAGAGATGTTTTCGAAGATTGAATAATATATACATTGTAGTTATTTGTTATTCGTTACGTCAGAATTGTGTAAATATGTTTCATTTTAATTCCCTCTTTTATTACAAATTATAAATTACTGATTATTTCCCGTTGGTCAGTCCATTAAAATACGTCACGAGCGTGGTAACTAAGTAACAAGTAACGCATTTAAATGCCCGTATTCAAAATTTCAGGGGACAACGTGTATATATGAGTAATGTATTGTATCTTGATTATTGTTATTGGTTGCCATGGTTATGCATGTCAATTTGACTTGCATAGCATCAAAATGTTAATATGAATTTTATGATTGACTGGGATATTGTTTGACTCAACAAGGAGATATATTCGAATATTTAATAAGATAAACATTGCAGTTATTTGTCTTTCGTTACGACAGAATTGTGATTGTAAAAATAGTAATATTGAAATATCGTGTAAATATGTTTCATTTTAATTCCCTATTTTATAATATGTGACGAGCGTGGTAACTAAGTAACAAGTAATGCATTCAAATGCCCGTATTCAAAATTTCAGGGGACAACGTGTATATATACACGTTGTCCCCTGAAATTTTGGATACGGACATTTAAATGTATTACTCGTTACTTAGTTACCACGCTCGTGACGTATTTTAATGGACTGACCAACGGGAAATAATCACCAATTTCTAATTTGTAATAAAATTCGGAATTAAAATGAAACATATTTACTCAATTCTGACGCAACGAATAACAAATCACTAGAACGTTCATCTTATTAAATGTTCGAAAACATTTCTTTATTGAGCTAAACAATATCCCAGACAATCATAAAATTCCTGTTAACATTTTGAAGCTATGTAAGTCAAATTGACATGCATATTGCAGCAACAACCATGGCAACCAATAATAATAATCGAGATACAATATACATTACATTACTCATATTCAAAATTTCAGGGGACAACGTGTATATATGTTGGTGCGGATAGTTTCGCGAAGATTATTTTTGTACATTGTCAATGTTCGGCTTTAATCTTCGAATTTGCAAGTTTTGATGGTTCTAAAAAGAACCGATTTGCAACGTTTCGACCAAGTCGCATTGGTCTTCTTCCCCATCGAACACCGCCGGAAGA
>OZ018390.1:25639078-25716217 GCA_963969525.1 Ontholestes murinus | reverse complement strand
ATTCTTAATTGCAGAGCGTGGAACAATTTTACTCAATTAAGGTTAATTTAATAAAATCGACGACAACACAGCGCAAACATAATAATACTACCTGCACTTAAATATAGCATGCAGCGACAAGTGCACGATGGCAATGCTATTAAAATAGAAAATTAATAATTCCATTTACTGTTGAATTTTACCTTTATAGTAAGAGCACGACATTTTTTTGATTTTGCGGTATCAAGTTAGAAAAGCTGAATTTACTACAGTTATTCACTCTCAAGATACATATTGGACGGAAAAGCTGTTATAACAATCAATTCATGTTATATACAAGCTAATTGAGACGGATTGTAAATTAATAGTCAACTATGTATTATTTAGTATATTTTTCACAAAAATTAAAGTGTAATATAGACATAAAATCTTTTTGCTCCCTCTAGATTATCTTATAAAATATAAACATTGCTATTATTATCTATAATGTTTAGAGTTATTCTTCTTATACCATACTTAATGCAGCTTTCATTTATATATAATATATAAATGACAACCTCTTATTTTTCTTGGTTGACTGCTGCTAGGTTCCCTTTGGTGAATTATGGAATGAATGTATAATAATGTATTTTCTAAGCAATACTATTCTTAGAGTAATTCACTCTGTTTTATACACCAGAATATAATTATTTTTTAATTGGGTAATTACCCCCCACTAAGAATTATTCGTTCGCTTATTTCTTTATTTTTAAAAATTACTAATATTTTAAACAAACAATTTAAGTGTTGGTGAATCTAGTCAGCGATCTATGACGGTGCACTTTTTCAAAACGGGCGTTTTGTGTGTACACAAATTAAAATGCGCAAGCACCGTTAGAGAAGTGACTTTCTTTCTTTGCAAAGCGGGGGTTCCCTTTTCTAATAATACTCGACATATATTGGTACTATTCGTGAAGCGTGAATCATATTTCTTAGTTCAATTTACAATATGTCTTGTCTTACTTGGTTCAAATCTTAAGATAGAAACCGAAACTGTTTGCACGTCGCATATAAATCCTAAATTTTTAATTGACTAATTACCAATTTATTATAACTAAGACTAATATATACATTCTTTTAAATCTTTTAATAAAGCAAAATTGCCAAAGATTTCGATTTGTACCCCAATCTTCAGAGTTGCGCTATGCTTTTTAATTGATTAATGGTTGAGGCGTTAACTTCGTGATACATCTTGGAAAATTAAACAAAAACAAAAATGTTTACTTTGTTGATATTACACTTTATTTGTAAGTGACTCGAGTTTCGATCATTAACTGATCATTATCAAACTTAAAGTTTTCTTTTTAAGTTTGATAATGATCAGTTATTGATCGAAACTCGAGTCACTTAAAAATAAAGTGTGATATCAACAAAGTAAACGTTTTTGTTTTTGTTTAGCTATGCTTTTTGTCCGATAATTTTAGAAATACGGCGAAATACAAAAACTTTGAGTAAATGGATAAATCTTACGCTAATAACTGTATCTTTATCCAATAAGAGGAAAAATACTGTCACATCGTTTAAACAATTTATAATGATGCAGCCAATATTTTAAACGCATTACAAATTGAAATGACGAAACCTCGAATTATAAAATACAAGAGAAATAAACCAAAAGTGGATCAACCTATTCTAGGGGATTATTTTTTCCACTTTTATTTATTTCCTTTTACACTTCTTTACCACTGTTGCCTATATTGTGCCATTTTTCTTATTTCTTTCCATTCTATTCCTCTTCTTTCCGCTGCTTGAGGTACTTGCTTTTACCTCGTATATTCTTTTCATTAATCTATTATCTTCTTATCTGTATATATGACCAAACCATCCTAATTATCTTTCTTCTATTACTGATTTTCTCTTCTTGTAATTCCCTCTATCTTTCTTAACTATATCATTTCCATTGCATTCGTTTTGCTGTTATTACTCTCTGTGGTTACTCATGATTCACTACTATATAGCAGTGAATGTCTTACATTATTTTATATACTTCTGATTTGATTGTTTTTGTAATCTCTTTTTCTCTAAGAATGTTTTCTTTATGTGTTGTAGATCATTGTTAAGTCAAGGTATTTGAACTGCTTAACCTTCTCTACCCGTTTTCTGTTTAACTCTATTTTCTGATGATATTATCATTGTTTTGGTTTTGTTTAAATTCATTTTTTTAGCTCCTCTTTGTATATTTCCAGGTTTTTCTTCGGAATTTGCTATTGTGTTCTCGGCTCTTTAATCATCTTTTCTTTTATTGTCTCATTATGTATATTAAGTCTTGTTTGCTTCTATTTTTCTGAATCCGTGTTGTTCTTCTCCCAGCTGTTGATCTAATTTTCCTTTTATTCTTGCCTCTATTATCCTAGCAAAATGTTTCCCTGGTATGTTTTTAATACATACCCCTGTTGCTTTCACATATTTTTGTGTCTCCCTTTTTGTGTATGGGTATTTTAATTCCCTTGTACCATTCCTCGGGTATCTTGTGAATCTTAGTGGTGTCATTTACTATTTCCAAAAATTCGTCCTTCCCCTTTCACCCTTATATTTCATCATGTCAGCTATGAAGTCATCTATACCTGAGGATTTTCCTAGTTTTATTTTCTTGATTGCTGCCTCCAGTTCGTAGATTGTTATTTCGTTGCTACCTCCATTTGTTTCATTTCATCATCTCCATTATGGTCTGTTTCGGTTATTTCGTTAAAGTATTCTTTCAATCTTTCTAATATCTTCGTTTTTTCTGTTATTATATTTCCAATTTTTGTCTTTTACACTTTATAATTGTGCTGTAAAATATATTTTGGTTTTCTGCGAACGTTTCTTTCAGTTTCTTACTGAACAGCTCCCAGGATTGCTTTTTTGCTATCTTGATTTTGTGTTCCACTATTTTATTTGCTACTCTATATCTTCTATAATCTTTGTTTTACAAATTGTTTTATCTCTTCTGACACGACCTGCTTTTCTTCCTCTGTTTGTTTGATTTAGTGATTGTCCCACAGCTTTCTTGGACTGCTTCACATATGATTTCTTAGAACTTTTTCTATTTGCTTTCTGCTCCCTTTATTTTGTTTGTATTTTCTCTATTTTTGATTGGTATTCATCCCTAGTTTCTTTATTTTCAAATTTTGGTTTTTGTGTTTTTGTTTATTATTGTTTTCTGCTCCTGTGTTATTTTATTTTTACCAAGTTGTGGATTAAGGAGTAGTCTATTATTTCTCTTGTCTTGGTCTGACTTCTCTAGTATATTTGTGTATGACTTTGTGTTTGAATTTTGTGTTTGCCACAATGAGGTTGTTTGCTATACAGAATTTTATCATTCTGTTTCCATTTCCGTTTCTGTTCTCATCTCCATACTTTCCCCTGTATCTTTTTTTGCCTTAATAAAAATGTATTAAAATCCTTATGTTGTAGAAAATTAACTAATAATTAGAAAAAACACGAAAACATTTCGTAAATATGTCATACCATAGTTACTCACATTCAATAATTTTAACGTACATTCAATAATTTTTAGTTTATTTGACAGAAATCAATAAGTTCAAACTAGTGTTGCTTTGATAGCCTTGCTAATTGTAACACGCAAATTACTTTTGTATCATTCAATGTCTGTCGAGATATTATACTGAGTAGTTATTTCAATAAGTGATTTGTTTTATAGTCGTAATTGATTTATTATTATTATTGATTTATAGTCTTAATTGATTTGTCTATAGTCTTAATTGATTTGTTTTATAGTCTTAGATTTGCGAAACGTTTTTCGTGTTTTTTCTAATATTTTTGCCTTTGTTATCCTTCTCTACACTTCCATTAAGATCTCCCATGACTATTGTGATTCCTTTGCTATCGTCTATTTATTTTTGTAGTCTCTCGTAAAATTTATCTTTTTCTATATTTGTCGTTTTCGTTTGACTTCATTCTGTTCTTGGTTTGCCTCTGCTGCTAAGCCTGTTATTATGATATTATTTTTATTCATTTGCTGTTCTTACTTTTCCCATTTGTTTCCAGGTTGTCGATTCTTTTTGACATCTCTTGCTTTTCTAGGACCCACTTCTCTTCTTTATTACTAATTTCTTTCTATAGTTATCTGATCTTATCTTTTAGTTGTTCTGAGGTTTTTGCCATTTCTCTCACCAAGTCATTAAACATGCTCTTTACTTCCTCCATTTCCACATCGTTCTTAGCTATATTTAGTTTTGCCTTCTCCGTGAGTTTTGTCCTTGTTTTCATCTTCATTTGTTTTATTTTTGTATCCTGTTGTTGTTATAACGTTTTATTTCGCTGCTTCCGTTTTTCTATCTTTTTCTATTCTCCATTGCTTATTTGGAAACCTTGGAATCCATATTCAGGCCTGTCAATATCTCTTTCTTTATTTGTACTCATTTGTTTCTTTCAATGTGCAATAGTAATTAAGTCTTAATTGGAATTTTGGAAATTACAATGGCAAAAGAAAAATAAACTAAAAGAACCATTACCAGAAAATGCTTTAGATGCATACATAAAATTTGACCCCAACATTTACTGAACATAAAAATAATTTTACAAATATTATGTACTCTGTCTGATTTGATTTGATTTGTCCGCTAGCGTTGCTTCTGCAAAAAGAAGTTTGTCTGCACTGAAAAGATGGTTCTGAGCCACTATGTTTCTAGAAAGACTAATCGAGTTAACTCTATTATTTATAGATATATGGATATTAATATGGACAATATTATTAATAAGCAATAAAGGGTAGATTTTATTATTTAAAAAATAATTTAATAGTTGTGACTTAAGAAAAAAATCGTTTCTTTTAATAAATTTAGTTATAAAAATCTGTTTTAAATTTTACAGAATATATTTCTTGTCTTGACTCTAATTATGTATAAAAATAAATATCTTTACTAGCTAGCTTAACTGTCTGGATGATTCGAACTAATGAATTGATGAAGGGTGATTGGATTTTTTGATGTTGATTGCTCTTTATTTATGGAATAATGAAAATATTTAAGTTTTTTTTTAAATGGAAACGCCCTTGGTCAGGACTTTGGAGCAAAGTGTTTCTTCCTCTTCCAGTATCATCCCTATCCTGGCTCCCTCTCACCTTAGATGAGCCTCTGCACACTTCACCTAATCGGCTATGGCACGGTCAGCATATAACAGTCTATGGTGTAACTAGTGGAATTTAGGTTTGACTGTTACCTTCTTTTCGTTCTCATTTATTTAATCTTTCATCTATTTAATCACTTACGACTTCAATTTGTTCCATGGCCATGAGGCATTCTGCAAGAGCTTTTAGAATGATACCTCTTTTAACACAAGTTACTGGCTTGCTCTATATTATAAATTTTAAAAATACGTTTACAAAACTTCTATTAAATATAGTAATATAATTAATTATTTTTTTTTTTAGAAAATTAAATAAAATTTATGTTAATTCAATAATTATGAGGCATTTTTATTTTAAAAACCAAAAAAATCGTATGTAAGTGTGAAAACATTCCCTTATTACAGGGAAATATTGTAATAAAATCGATGGGGTAACAGAGATGGGCGATAAGGTGGAATATATTTGGGTACATAAAACGGATTTTAAGGGTATCTAGACCCTATTAGGATTTGCAGATGGGATCATTCTGCAATTTAGGCATTGCAGTTCTTTTTCAGCCTTTATTTGATATAGCATTTTTTTAATGTAAAACCAATAAAATATTATTAACATTTATTGTGTCAGAATTTTATTAAATAAAATATTATCTGAAAATATCAACATAATATTTAAAAAGCATAAAAATATGATTACATTACTGATAACAAAGATTGTTTAATATATATATAGTAGTATAAATGAGCAAATAAAGACTTTTATCATTATTTTTATTTTTATGTTATTATAATTTTATTTTAATTAATTTAATTAAGTTTATCTTGAAATTAATAAAAATTCTATCAATGCCCTGCTTTTGTAATTTTCAATATTTCACCAATATATTTTTAATTTCGAAATAATGTTAGTGGTTTAAATTTATAATTTGTGCTAAAATATTCCGATAAATTACAAAATATAAAACCCAGATTTTATAAATCGATAATAGCGTGTGGAAATTAATCCAAGCGATTGATGCATGCGTGTGTGCACCATCGAAAGCGGATTTAACATCATCGGCATCTCTTCAAAGTATTAACCGTCACTTCTCGCTCGAGGATTTAAACAGAAGCTCAACGCTATATACATCTAAACAATAACAAGTGTTTGTGATAATTTGCGAATCAGTGTCTTGGGTAACTACGAAAATTTTATTGTGATTTTATATAACGTCTACACATTAACGCTGTGGTGCAATTCGTGAACAATGGAACTATTCGAAGGATTAAGGAACAGCAAGAGCATCTCTAAATTGGGGCTTTCAAGATTCTTATCTCAGTCACTGTAAGTATTTCATTGTCAGATATAGTTTATTACTGTGCATTAGGGGGTTGACGTTTCTAAGGAGTGGATTATGGCGTGAACGTGTAATCAGTGTGTTCTAATTTTAATTATATTATTAAAACTGCAACTATATTTCTTTTTGAATAAAATCAAGTGTAATATTTTTTTTATATTTTAACTTAGATTTTCCATCAAAGAAAGCTGGTGTGAACAATTCTAAAAACCACTTCATTACAAAATACTATATTATAAGCTAATAAAGCCAAAATTATTTCGCAATAGTAGAAATTATTAATAGTATTTTTACCGTGCCAGTTAGAATAATATAATTTTACATTTAATGTTACTAGAGTTCATTTTAAAATATTTATATTTCGTGCAAGACTAAAGTAGCCAAAATAGAAATATAAAGTGTTTTCGAAAAAATTTGTAACTATATTTTTAGGAAATTGGTTGCTTGAGTTACGTGAAGTTCAAATTAATTTGACGAATAAAGCACTAATAACCTTTCTTCACAAATTTATTTGGTCACTTTGTGTCCGAAATGTACATTTGGTAAATCAAATAAAATTGTGAAGAAAGGTTATTAGTGCTTTATTCGTCAAATTATATTTTTAGGATGTATATTATATAATTATATTATCATTCGCTATATTATTTATGCCTAAGATGCGTTATTTATTGCGACATGAGAGATCATTTATAATAATATAATACTGTAGTAGTTAATTCATTTAATTTTCGATTTTCAAAAAAAAATCTATAACAATAATTTAAAGGATTAAAATTCATTTAAATTAAATATTTTACTAAAATACTTCTTTTACTTGATTTTATATCTTAATGTTTTTCAAAGCTGTAGGTTTTTATTCATCTAATTATTAATTCCGCGGCAAAAGTTAACTGCCTCAAATAAATCTAATTAATAATTCTTTAGCAAAAGTGAACTGCCTCAAGCGAAGATCTTTGAATGAAGGTTTTTTTTTCGTCTAATTATTAATTCTCTGGCAAAAGTGAAGTGCCTCAAAGGTAGATCTTAAAAAATGTCAATTTTATACTTCTGCAAAACATATTTTCTTTTAAGCAGAGACTGATTTAAAGCTTTTAGTTTATAAGCAATCTTATTAAGATTTTTGAATAAATTTTTGAATAATTAAAGAATTTTTCGTTTTCGAATCGAGTATTGGTGTTATACTGTTTATATGTAGATTTAAATAACTATTGATTAATTTCTGTAGTATAAAAATACCATAATTTTTGTTATATTTGAGTTTAAAGTCCATTAGTCTGAAACCAATGATTTTAATTAGAGAGTTAATTATTACCTAAATTTTAATGTCATTAATTACTTGATTTTTAATTATGCCAGAAGTGTCATCGGTATACATGGCTAAATAATAAGTTAAGAGATAATGTGCGATGTGATTGATGTATAAAAAACATCAACTAAGTTTGGAAGGGTTCTTGATCAGCAACTTCCACCAGAAATACTTAAATCCGTAATTGTTAGAGAGATCAAATTAAAGTTGAACCAACTAGCCAATAATATTCTAGCTTCCAAAAGAGACTATTATAGGGGCAAAGTGAAAGTAAAAAAGATCCACTGGTAATTTCCCATTTTCAAGAACTTGTAAAACTTTATTGTAGAAAAATCGTGAATTTTATTCATTTAGTTATTGTAACATAGCATCCAATTTTTTATTATTGTCTTAGCAAGTATTATAGATCTGTAGTTAACCAAAGACAATGTCTCCTCTTTTTAATGAGTTTTACCATGAAGAACCATTGTTAGTTTACTTTTTACCTGAGCAGTTTTTTATTAATTTTACGCACCATTCATAGCATAGATATAAGCCTATAATCTTAAAATATTATTTTTATCGTCAGATCTGTGCATTTAGGTAATGATATATCACTTCTTAACAAAAGAAAAATATACCTGTAACAGTTCCTTGTTATATTATGATAACATAAGTGCAACACCGAAATTGAAAAGATGGGATGCAGGTGAGCTATTGCACTTGAATGAGAGAACTCTCTAATTTATACGATATGTTTAATACAAGAGGATTATTCTCATTTATGTGAAGTCAAACCTGTAATACAGGATGGGATTTCAAAAAATGAGCGAAGTCGTTCAAAATGTCTTTAATGCCGAAAATCAATGAATGGACAAAATTTGTCAACTCCAAAGAGCTTTTGGATTGTATTCAATAAAACTCTAAACTGATTTAATTTGAATTACTTTGAATAAATAATAATTTTCCGAATGTTTGCATTTATACCAATATAGTACTGAACTTCATACACCTTTATAACTTGTAAGCTATCTGTGGCTTTTAACAAGTTTCTTAAATTCCCTACTTAACCAGTACAGAAGTAGATTTATTTTAATGAATAAGGCCTATTTTTGGTATCAAACGATCTATTGTACAAAATATTATAAAATAGAAACGATTGATTCTAACGACTTACTGCCAATACGGAGACATGTTAGGAAGATTATAGGTACTGATGATCAAGAATGTGAAACTGCTACAAATAATCTACAAGACTGAATTTGGGCAGATATAAATAATAATGCCACTATGCAGTGTGTAAAGTGATGGGGTTTCCTATACGGAAAACTTTTTTAATATGAATTTTAGGAAAAAAACTTATTCTTTATAAAAAATTTGCTTGCTTCGAAACCCCTTATGGTCAAAGAAAAATCCATTTAACACTTAAGATATGATAAATAAAATGGTGATGTAAAGTATAGGAACATTACTATGATGGCCACTCATAGTAATGACCCTATATTTTACTCGAAAACTATGAGGTTTACGCAAAAAGACTAATCTTAATGATTTGTTCACTTTTGAATTCTCTACATTATTTGTAATACACGTTTCATGTAACTCTAAAAGTTTATTAGCAATTGGCAAAAAATATCAAAATTTTCAATTTTTTTTTTTTCTCAAAAGTTAAGAATTTTATGAAAAATATGTTTAAAAAATATTATTCAGTTTTTGATTCCCTTTAACTTTTGTTTGAACCGTTTTTTTTAAATTTTTCATATTTAGAAAAATATCACGAAAAAACAAAAAAAATGCCTCGAATAAACATTCACTTCCGGTCTATGAATGTTCACCAAAAGCTTTTCAGTTCGAATCATTCGTTTTTAAAATACATCGCCCATCGACAAACAGGCAGACAGACAGATAACACACAGACACATTTTTTATGTTGAAATGTTGAACAACGTTTACAAACAATTTAGAAATAGAGTTGAAGATGATGGAAATGAAGAAGAGTATGTGGAATAAGTGTACAATTAATAATTATTTTTTTGTATTAAATTATTGTATTTCTTTTTTCTCTTCAGAAAATAATAAGATAAATATCTCAGTTTAGTGGCCATCCTTATTTACAAAAAGATATGTCTAACATCGACAATTCCAGGTAATACGATACTGATGTACTTCACATAATTTCAATTTTTTATCTTATCTTATGTGTTAACTGGATTTTTCTTTGACCATAGGAGGTTTCGAAGCAAGCAAATTTGTTTATAAAGAACAAGTTTTCTACCTAAAATTCATATTAAAAAAAATTTCCCTATAGAAAACCCCATCACTTTACACATATACATTGTGCTACTCGGTGGTATCCGGATTAAATATATAAGTTTTGAATTAGGAATCGAAAACACCTATGTGAAGTACTTAGTGATGACTTTTCGCAGATGTTATGATAAGAAGAATACGGCAATAAAATAATTGATAATAATGTGAAAAATACTAATTCTGATGAAATTAAGGCATTTTTTTGTGGATAATAATGTCCCAAGTGATAAAATCAATTGATAGTTGAAACCCCAAAAATTGTCACCATCAAGATTTTATTTTTATTGTCTTGGTATTTACATTTTGCTATTAATGATGATGCAGACAAATACGAAGTGTAATAGAATATCCAAATATTAAAATTTCAGAAATTTATAAAATTTTATAAGTTGTGTGAATCTAACTCAGTATTTTGTAGTAAATTTAAAATTTATACTGAAAAGTATACGTTACCCAGAACTAACAAACGTGTATCAGAAAATGTTGTTATAAAGTTGGCAAAGCTTTTAACGAATAAATGATATACACTCTATATGTACAGCTGGTAATATTCATCAGAACTGTATAATTTTTGTATGAATACATAAATGTCATTGTCAAGTTGACAAAATTAGTCTCGTAAAATAAGCAGAAATAGGGGTTTAGTGACCTTTAATATAAGTATTCCAAACTGGACCTCCTACGACGGAACAGTGAGGAAGAGAATCAAAGGGTTCGAGTGGAAGATCATCCGTAAGAGTGAACTCCGCCCTTCTGCGTGCAGTCAAAATTATTTGTATATATTTTTCTTACGTTGATAGTATAATTATATATTTATTTATAAAATGAATGTTAGATAAAGACTAAATAGAATATATTACAATACAATAATTTACACGCCAAAAATAGCGACAGTGCAAACAGTATGGCCGAACAGAAAACATATATTGAAGGAATTCGTTTCCAGATCAATTTTTAGCATGCTTTCCCATTAAGCGAAATTATATAAAAGGGTATAGGAAAATCTTTTGATATTTGACCGATACGACCCTGTTTAATTCGAACGTTTTTTATGGTTAATTAAGAAACAAGACAACACATATACAAATTTTCGGTTGGATATCGCCGAATAAATATTAAGAAGTACCAAGTTGCCCAATTACAAAACCGATGGAAGACTATTTGTTAGCGATATTCCATTAAAACTACAGGCAAAGACACACATTTCTCAAAACATATTCCACCAACAGCAAGCAAAGCAAAACCGTCCAGAAGATGTTAAGTTCCAAAAGGCACAAACGAAGCGAAACAACCTGAGAATGCAAACCATGTCTTGTTGTTTCACATGTACCAGATTGCTTCGAAATATACCACTCAGTTCATAGTTATTAATTTAATTGTTTATATTTATGTTGTATTAGAATAAATCTTATTTTGTTTGGTTTCATATAAATTCCCATATTTTCTTATTGTTTTCTGTTTATCAAAAAATAAAAAAATAATTGCTTAATTAATTAATTTCCCGGTCAAGGGGTAATACTAAAACATATCTTCGAATATCTTTTACTAAGTAGTATCAATAAGGAGTGTGCTATTCTCACACCTATAAATCAAAAATTAATTTTTGATCATTATTTATTTTTACTTTTTTAATAAGAGGAGAGGAAATATTGCATTAACGCCCTTATATAGGGTGTTCTGGAAGTAGGGACGAATATTTAAGTTCTATAGAACATACAAAATTTATTGCAACTGTATTTTTTTTTAATATAAACACATTAAGTAATATCTTCCATTTATGTATGTAAAATTATATCCTCCATATGACCACCGAAGGCCGCGCGGCAACAAGAAATGCGTTCATTGAATTTCTTGATGAACTGATGTGGTGGGGGAGCCGTTAATAACCCTTTAAATTGCATCCTTTAATTGGTAATACATTTTTTTAAATTAGGACGATAAATGAAATTCACTTTGTTGTTATCACACACGGTTTCTATTATTAGTGACCGGTTTCAACCATTACATGGTCATTTTCACACTACAATTAAATTACAATTTTTTCTTAGGCGGTATTTATAACAAGCAGGTAAAACATAGATTATATACAGGGTTATTCACGCTATACGGCACGGAATATTGTGGCCAAAATACGTGACTTTCAAAAAGATTCACTTTGGGGATATATGTGGGTCTATTAGGGCTACTTTTTAAAATTACTTTCATAATATACAGGGTGTCCCAAAAACAATAAAAGTATCAATGTTGTGTTTTTTTAATGAAACACCCGGTATTTTATTGCATTTTTGGATCCTTCGATAAAAATAAGTGTGTGTTTTAATAAGGTTTTTATTACATAAACCTTAAGGTTTTTGAAATAATTTGAATTTTGTAAAAATCTAACCTAATTTTCATGTTTCAAATACTTAAAAATAATTAAGTTGTGCATACTAAATTTACACTGAAATGTAACAATACATCATATTTTATTTTCCAAGTATAATAAACTTGACATCTTATGCCGGGTGTAAAAAAATTGGAATTAAACAAATGAGAACTTTAAATGGCTATATTACATGCATTTGCTGACAAATTAAAAAATATGGCGTTCCATTTAAATAATTGAAGTTATAGCCATTTAAAGTTCTCATTTATTTAATTCCAATTTTTTTACACCCGGCATAAGATTTAAAGTTTATTATACTTGGAAAATAAAATATGATCTATTGTTACATTTCAGTGTAAATTTGGTATGCATAACTTAATTACTTTTTAAGTATTTGAAACATGAAAATTAGGTTAAATTTTTACAAAATTCAAATTATTTCAAAAACCTTAAGGTTTAGGTAACAAAAACCTTATTAAAACACACACTTATTTTGATCGAAGGATTTAAAATTGCAACAAAATACAGGGTGTTTCATTAAAAAAAAAACACAACTTTGATACTTTTAGGGCTTTTGGGACACCCTGTATATTATGAAAGTAATTTTAAAAAGTAGCCCTAATAGACCCCATATATCCCCAAAGTTAAACTTTTTGAAAGTCACGTATTTTGGCCACAATATTCCGTGTTGTATAGCGTTAATAACCCTGTATATAAACTAGCATGGGAGTATGAATGAAGTACAGGGACACATGACAGGCAAATTTGCCGATGAGGGTCGTCATGGCCTTCGGAATCTACAAGAACAGGAGTAGACGCATGGACAGGTTTACACTAAAGTTATGAGGTTGTTAATGAAATAATGAGTGCTTATCTATACCTATCAAAATAAAAATTAAATTGCGTATTTAATGTTTTTCAAGAATCGAACTATTTGCGTATTTACCTTGTTGTTTTCTATTGTTAAGAGATGTGTAATGTTAAATGGTAATTGAATTTAGATTTTTAATAAATTGTTTATGAAATTATCTCTTTGCAAGTTATGATTGGAACACTGTAATATTATGTGATTAAAGTCACCAAATGAACACAAGTTTAATCTGAATAAATGTGCGGGAAATTAACCGTGGTTTATTTTCATTCTTGAAATTGTAGTCGACTCATAGAAGTTATAAACAAAAATGTGATTGAGTTTATTTGATGGTAGAGGCGTTTACTTCGTGGTACATCTGGAATGATTTGTAAATGAGACGACACAATAATTTTGTTTGACCACTATATTTTAAACAATTACAATGACTATAGTTTCGAATATAAGCTATTCATTATTAAACTTAAAGTTAAATAAGCTGTCTTTAGAGACAGTTTACAGTTTCTTCCATTCTGCCTTCCATCTGATATGTTTTTCGTGTTTGAACTGCATTATTATATCTTTAGATGTAAGATCTTCAAAATCCTGAGCCAATCTAAGGCTTCCTTCTTTTGCGAGTTTATCGGCTGCTTCATTGCCTGCTATCCCGGCAAGTGCTTTGACCCACGTAAATATGCATTTATATCCTAATTCATTTATCTAGTTTACCTAATTTGCATTTTAAAAACGATAGGATTATTAAATTTCTTTATCGATCTATTCTTGCTTGTCATTAAAATTGATAGAGAATCAGTTAAGATTATGATATTTTTGCGTTCCAAAATGGCCCATTCAATAGCAGCTATTATGGCTCGTCCTTCTGCTGTGAAAATTGACACGTTTCCTAATTTATATGACTTATAATACTTTGTAGTGGGTACAAAAAACCTACATCCTACCCCATTGAGGGATTTTGAACCGTCAGTATAAACTGTAGTAAACGACGCATAACGTTTAATCAGATCTTGAATAATTCCTTCCTTTGAAACGTTGGGACTTGAATAATTAGGGATTAAAACAGTTGGTTTAATTGAAATATTTTTAAATTAGCGTGGAAGGTAGAATGCGGGTGTTCTTCTATTGTTTAAGCCAGCAAGAGCACGTGGTAAAGGCCAATCGTTCTTTTTGAACCAATATTTATTGCTGCAGTTTGCAGTTGACAGATTTATTATTGCTCTCTCGAGATCAATTATGCCTAATTTGTATATTTTATTTAAGTGTTTTACTGCCAAAAGCCGTATTCTGCACTGGAGTGGTTGTTGATTACTAGTACGGCTAAAATGGCTTCGATAGGTGAAGACATCATGGCTCCGGTGGACAAGCGTGACGCCTTATTTTGAATCTTGTCTAGTTGTGCTAATAAGGTGTTGCATGCACCGCCATATAAAGTACAGCTATAGTCTATGATGGAACGTATGTATGATTTGTAGAAAAGGATCATTGTTTTCGGGTCTGAACCACTTTTAAGATGTTATGATGTAATTTTTACTTTATTTTACTGTTGAGTAGCATGCCTAGATATTTAAAAGAGAACAAAATCACAAGTACTGATTTTTCAAGTGATGTTGAAAAACCATTCTCATGTGTCCAAATAATAAATTGATTAATAACACCTTTTGCTTTTCGTATACCTTGTATAATAGTTGACAAAATGTAAACAAATGTCATCTGCATATTGTATGACATTACAGTCTATTGCCTCGTGTAAATCCACTGTATACACTTTAAATAATAATGGCGACAGAGAGGTAGTCCTTTAGAGGTTATTCTGGGTACCAGATATTTATTGTCGTTGTTTTTGACAAAAATTTCCCTATTCCTATATAAGTCAATAATATGTTTGGCCGTAATATTTGGAATTCCAAATAAAATTAACTTAGATTCTAAAATATCTAGAAAATAGCAAAATGATAATTATTTTTTCCAAAAGTATTTTGTGTAGCTATTACTAAAGTAGCAAGGGCATCAAGTGTACTCATATTTCTGCAGAAGCCGAATTGATTTTTATGTAATTTATTGTTTTGTGTTAACCACCACTCTAGTCTAGTCTTAATAATTCTTTCATATATATTAAAAACACAAGGTAAAAGAGAAATTAGTTTATATGATTCGTTTTTTGACTTATCTTTATCAGATTTTCATATGGGGAAGAGGAGTATTTTTTATCAAGTACATTTTTTGAACCAAATTTAATATAATTGTTCATTTCATTAATTAAAAAAGTTTTATATGACTTATAAGCATACCTTATCATGTCATAGGTAATGTCATCTATACCTTGAGCAGTATTCATTCCATTTGTCAGAGTCATTTCTAATTCTTCGTTTGATATTTCGTTACTTATGGGATGATTACTACTGGTTTCGGATATAACATTTTCACAGTTTTGCACTGATGCAGCCGCTGCTTTATATAAAAATTCTTCAAAGAGATTATCGGGCATCGGTGTTGCATGAAATAAAGACACGCTTTAACGTAGATCAATTGAAACCCCAATATTTTGAGAAAAATGCCATTATCAAGATTTTCATTATTGTCTCGGCACTTGCATTTTGTTATTAATGACGAAGCAGACAAAACAGATCGATATCACAAAATACGAAGTGTAATAGAATATATGAATACTAAATTTTTACAAATTATTACACCACAAGAAAACATAGCAATAGACGTATAATTGATGGAATTTAACACGTTCACTGCTAACACAAAATCCAAAACATCTTCCCACCCTGAACGTTTTTTTTACGTAAAACGGTGTTACAGACCCACTTCAAGCTCATATTGATGTCATTTCAACAAAATTGATCAGATTCTTGAAAATATGGCGGTCAGCCCCTGGGGAAAACTGTCTATCTTATGTACAGTTTAATCTTAAAAAGAAAGCACGATTTGGTATACAATTTTATAAGTGGTGTGATCTAATTTTGTATTTTGTAGTAAGTAAATTTAAAATGTATACTGGAAAGAACACGTTATCCACTACTAATATAAGTGCATCAGAAAATGTTGTTATAGATTTGGCACAGTTTTTAACGAATAAAGGATATATAGTATACTCTAATGGATACTATTTGCCAAAACTTTGCCAAAACTGTATAATACTTTACACGCCAAAAATATCAACAGTGCGACCGAACATAAAAAATATGTCGAAGGCATTAGTTTCCAGAAGATCAATTTTTAGCATGCTTTTCCATTAAGCGAAATTATATAAAAGTGTATAGGAAAATACTTTGATATTTGACCGATACGACCCTGTTCAACTCGTACGTTTTTTATGTTTAATTGAGAAACAAGACAACACACTATACGAATTTTCGGTTGGATATCGCCGAATAAATATTAAGAAGTTACTCTAAAGCACCATTAATTGAATCCCAATGGTGAATGGTACCGGTCACTCCTCTAACTCCTGACCCGAACCAACGTTATTTCATATAAATTCTCATATTTTAATATTGTTTTCTATTATATGCAAGCAAAAAATAAATAGTCTTTGAATAGCTTAAATAATTTCCCGGTCCAGGGGTTATAGTATTATAGTTATTAACATATCGTCGAATATCTTTTACTAAGTAGTATCAATTAGGAGTGTGCAATTCTCACACCTAAAGTCAAAAATTGATTTTGGATAATTATTTATTTTTACTTTTTTAATAAGAGGATAGCAAATATTGCATTGACGCCCTTATAGTAGGATAGTGTCAGACTCCTACCGACTAAAGCCACTCCTTCGCGATCGCAGTTGTTGTAGCTAGTCCAGAACCAAAAGGTCTTTTCTAGTAGGGACTCTATTATCTAAGATTTGGGGGGTTCCGATCTTCCGAAGTGGCGTTCGCCTTGAAATGTGTAGCGTCACCAGTCGGATTACGGTGGCTATAGGCTTTGAGGAGCTAATTAAGTACTAATTAGGATCATATGTTGCCTTCGATGTTTCCTGTCCTCAATGATTTTAAATTTTTTTCCAGTTGGGGGGGGGGATTTTCATCTATTTTGCTGTAAAAAGTTCACAGCGAGATCTTTGATGTACTTCAGGACACTCGGGGTCTTAGTGTTACCATGTGTCTGCATGTTCTGCATATATAGCAATGTATTCAGTAGGCATCTCAGTGCGACAATTTGCGTACGTGGAGTTTTGCTATTTGAGTTGGTCTACAGTAGCTCCAAATGGGTGCAGAGTAATTGAACTGTGGTCTTGTCGAAATGGTAAACAGCCTTAGACTTTTCTTCACAAACAAGGTTGATCTCGTGTTGAATATTCAGCATAAGGTTTTTATAAAGGCAGAATGGTAAGGATCTGAAGGTAAAATAGGAGGCAGCTAATCAAAAACATTTGTTCAAGCTAAAAATACATTATTAATTAATTATTAGCATATTAGGTAAGGTATGTAGAATGAACAACTTCTACCAGAGTACTATAAATTTATACTAAAATTGATAACACAAGAACTACAAAAAACGTTTAACAAATTACGTCAAATTTTGGTATTAATTCAATTAATGTAAATAGTTTTACCACAGTTTTATGAAATCAAAACATTTTGTGTGAGGAACGTTAAGAAATAATGCAAATATAAACATTTCCATTACTTTATTTTTAGTTTTATCTTTGATAATGATCCGCAAGGACCGAAACACTTATCGGTTATCTGAAAATAAAGTAATGAAACATAACAAGAGTTTTACTTCTCCTAATTTAATCAAGGTTTTTAGTGTCTAACTAAATATATTAAATTATTTAGATGAGTCAATAACAAATAATAATACGCCTAATACTCGATGGATGAAAACACTCAAGCTTGATTATCTTACAGCATTGCTAGAGGTGTTAGTTGAAACAAGTCACTTTAAAACTAAACTAAATATTTTATTTTTATCAAAAGTGCCTTAGTATCATATTGTTGATTGTGATATTAGATGATTATGATGTAAAAGGGGTTCATATTTGAGATTTGCTAGGATTAAATAAAGACTATGTCAACGGCGAAAAGTAAGGAATATTATGACAACATAAAAAAAACCTATGTTGTGGCAAAACATGTAGTAGTGGAGAGGAGATCAGGACGACCTTGACGCAGAACGTCACACTCGTAGAACGAATGACATGGTCAACAAGCGTGACTTCATGGTTCTCTTTGATGCAGTGATTGATTATCAACGCTCAATTCGCGTGTATTTGCGTAGAAATCGCAGATCAATTGGAATTGAAATGAATGAGAGAATGTGAATGTGCCGCGAAATGTAATTACTTCCTATTAAAATTAATCGTTAGAAACGGGCGCAATTTCCTCTCTCTATATTCTGCATGATATAATCCTTTGTGTTTCAAACGGCTTTAGAGCATATTATATGGCATATTGTGCCATCTTCCTGAATACAAGCCACGTTAAATACCTTGCTTTTAAGTTTTGTTCTGATATATTTTATTGTAAAGTTAAATACGTAATTATAGAGATAATGGATACGTTTTGCAAGTTTTACAATGAAAATTCGTTGGAAACTTATGAAAAAGGCATTATTTACTTGGGATTTCATGATGTTTTGTCCAGAAGAATGCCAAATAATTATTCTTTTAAAATCCTACTTAACAAATAAATAAATATTACATCTTTCAGCCGGTTCATTTTTTCTACTTCACGATCTCTAGTATTTAATATTGTTGTACGTTAACGCAATGACTTAATTATCGTTCCCTGTCAACACTGTTGCACTGACAAGTTTAATTTCTTAAGAACATGAACTTATATGTCGAATTTTAATTTTAAATGATCACAAACGGAAAAATTCAATAAATTTAAGCGATCTTACGAATTGTTTGCACCAATTATATACAAGCTATAAGTGGTCTTTCAAAACGCTTTGTTACTAGAGTTCCTTTAATACATTTCTATAAATAACGGATTATTTTTTCCTGCTTGAATACTTTTATTTTTCAATAGTAAAAAACTTAATAAGTAGATTAAGAAGGAAACACGAAAATATATCTAAATTTAATTCTGAGTCTTCTGCATCGCAAAACTTCATAAAACTAAGAATTATGAGTTTTACATTAATCTGCTTCTATATATTATACTGATATTTATCAGTTCTAAACTGAGGGAACAAAGAATTTTAATTAAAAATACAATTTGTAAATATATGTATTTTAATATGATTGCGATACCATCGGTGTTAAGAAATAAGGGAACCAAGCCGAGCCTAAAATAATAATAATAAAATATGGGATATTTAGCGGGGACTTAAAGCGGCCCGTCCTTCGTAAAATCTACGGTACGTTTCCGGTCTGGCAAGCCGAGCTTAAATCCAATTTAAACGTTTACTTTATAATAATTACGCAGGCCCGTATCTGTTTTTCTGAATTGGATAAATATAGCCTATTTGCACAGAAAATACGAAACGGCTGTTCTTTTTTGATAAGATTTTCCTGTCTCTTTGGAATGGTCGTACTCGGTTGTATTGTAGTTACTTGATAAATAATTTTAATTATAGAGCGATTATGTGCTTGCAGTAACAATGCATATAACATTAAAAAGATAATAAATAAACAAATTATCGTCCTAACGATTTGAACGAGTGAACTATACTGCTCCCAGTTTATTATAAGTCACTTTTTTAAGCGATTCCCTTAGTTGTTACTAAATTTCTTCATAATTGTCAACTTTAAAACCATCTATATATAATTGTCCGACTTAAATATGGCTTAAAAGTTGAGCATTGGAGCATCACCGCACTGATATCTTACAACAACTATTCAAGAAGTAACAGATAATAGTTGAAACACTTTCTTCTCGTATTTAGTGTTATTATCGCTTATCACGTCATAATTACGTAATGGCAATCTCCAAATACGTGTTTCACATTCCTTCCAACTGTAGATGTAGATGGAATCTACCTCATAGTCGTCTTCCAAATATGATGTAATACATTGACTATTCGAAAGCAAGTTGGGCGAAGTACCACAACAGCTTCTAAAACCATGCTGACTATTCGACAGTAAGAGAGTTATACATAGAGTCAAACAAGCAGTAATTAGTTTTTCAAAAATTTTAGGATAGAAGGCAGGATAGAGATCGGGCAATAATTAGCAAAACTACTTTTACTCCCACATTAAAAAATAGGTTAAATTAGAGCACCTTTACAGAGGGTAGAAAAACACCCAGACTCTAAAGACAGGTTAAACAGTAGCCATAGTGAACGACTGAATGAGAAGGCGCACAACCTAATTAATGTCGATGGTAATTCATCCGGCCCAAAGCATTTGGAGTCTTTAATTGTTTTAATTCATACAGAACATCAGTGATTTTGATATCAGAGACACGGTTAAAATTAATATGGTTGTAAGAGTGCTTGTAAAATTTTTGATTTTGAGGAATCGTTGTTTACGGATGGACCGTAGACTGATCCAAACCGAGCTGCAAATAAGTTCACAATATGCTACTTATCATTTATTAATTCACCGTCATTGTCAAATGTTTCTGGAATGGATGAACTATTCCTTTTAGTATTACCATAGTTAATAATTCAGGTTCTTTATTTAGAGACTACTCCATAGATCAAACATAGTTATTGTAACAGGTCTGACACATAATTTTTCGTGTACATTTAAACAGATAAAATTCCGAGTCCAGAAAATTTATAATTTAAGTGTAGCTTTTCCTTGAGGAAAATAACATCTATAAGTTCAGTACTCAACCATTTGGGAATTATTTTTTAAACAATTTTAGGTACGTATAAATCGATTATCGAATAAATAGTTTTATAGAACAACTCATCGTTATAATCGATATTATTACCCAAAAACAAACTGTCCCAAGAGATGTCTGTAATAGCTTCACATAATGACGTATACTCGGCTTTACAGTAATTATAGATAAACTGCGTATTCCACTTTGAGTTCATTTCATTTTCTTGCGGCAATTCAATGTCCGAGGTTATATGAGGATAATGAGCATTACAACGTAAAATATGGAAAGGAGCTTTTGAGACAGTATAATTTCCGGTAAAGAATGAATCTAAAAATATCAAGTCTAACATGACTAAGTTCATATTTATTAGGTCGTTAAATTTTTGTGTATTTAAAGCACTGAATACTATTCTTAGTATTTATGAGGAGCATAGTAACACTGTTGAACAATTATATCAAAATTTTAAAAATCACCAATTTTTAATTTGGGGAGATTATATTCTTCCGTCATTAAAATGGAATGAAGGTGGGGTAGTCCCACATTCAATAAATTCCAATGACAAATGTGCTCATTCTGTTATAGAAATTTTTAACTTGTAAATACCCATTAAATTAATTATATACCTAAATCAAGCGAGGTTTTCTTGGACTTGTGTTTTTCGCACATAAATGAAGCGGTAGTTTCATTAGCCGATGACTATATTTTTAATACGAGTATGCATCACCCAGCATATGATATGACTCTTCGGTTAATAGATAAAATAAATAACATTCAATCCTCTTAGGAAATATATATGTTTGAATATGCAAACTACAGTGCTCCTAATGATTTTTATTTTCATCTGTGGATTGGTATATCCCCAGATACCAATTTGGTTTTCGTTTCCATCGTTCACTATCTTCGCCTCAAATATCCAAACATCTCATCTTGAAGGTAGAGCTTCTGCAGCTCTAGTTTTGGATATCCAGAAAGCGTTTGATTCTGTCTGGCATCAAGGCTTATTATAGAAGTGCCACCTCCTAAATATCCCTCCTTACATCATTTTCATTATTAAAAACGTCTTCTCAAACAGATTCCTAAAAGTTAAAATCCGCAACTAATTATCTACATCCTTTACTCCCGAAACAGAACTTCTCCAAGGCTCTTCTTCTCGCGTCTGTTATACAATATATTTTGCGTTGATGTCTATAACCCTGATCCTCTCTACTTTAATGCATCCAAATACTTCCTGCAGTTTGCAGACATATCACGCATGCTCCCACACTATCAAAAGCACTTCAATTCCTTCCAAGAGCTTATTGACTCCTTTCGACGATGGTTTGTAAAATGGCGCATAAAACTCAATCCCCACAAATCACAGATGCTAATCCCTTATCATGGCATAAATAATTCACCTCACAAAGTCTTTATTTCCCAAACTATGATCCCTCCTTTAGTTTGCGTTAAGTACTTGGGCAGAACCATAGTTCAAAAAATCAATTTCAAACGACACACTGGCATAATGAATATATTATCTAATCATGATATTAATTTGGCCCTTGAAAACTTTTATTTAACACTAAAAGGTGCTATTAGTATGTTTGTACCTAAGAAAGTAGTAAAATGCAGTCAAAATAAATATACATTAATAGTAAATTAATTAAACTTTTGCACGCCAAGAAGACTGCTCATTTGTATTATAAAAGGACAAACTCAATTGATGACTATCGAAGATTTAAGGATTTACGTGAACTTTGTAAAAATCTTTATCGGTCCCTGTATGATGAACACATTAATAACATTCAACAGAATTTGAAAACTAATCCTCGGAAATTTTAGCGGTACGCGAAATCAATCAAAAAAGAAGATGGCATTTCCAATGATATGTATTATGAACAGAAACATGCTACTGGAGCATAGGAAAACTTATATACAGGATATATCATCAGCACCATTACATCAAGTTTAAGAGCAATGTACAGTGATTAATAGTAATAATTTTAGTATATCGGTGGAAAAGGTTTTTGAATTGATATCACAACTTGATATGAATTCTTCACCTGGGCTGGATGGAATACCAACTACATTTTATAAAAACTATATATACTAGTTATGTAAACCCATTCATGTTTTTTTTAGTACCTATCTTTTATTAGGTGAATTTACGGATGAATGGAAAAAAGCCATATTGTTCCGCTTTTTAAATCAGGTGACCGTAACAACGTTCAGCATTACAGGGGTATTTGTATACAATCAGTACTTCCAAAAATGCTGGATAAACACGTTGCAAAGTCTATATTTTGGATTTGTAATTTCTTTTGTCAAACTCACAGCATGGCTTTATGAAGGGTAGGTCTACAACGACAAATTTATTGTTATACACTCAGTATCTACCAAGTGCCTCGGAGGAAAGAAAACAGATTGATGTTGTCTATACACATTTCTCCAAGGCATTTGATAGAGTTAATCATTCAATACTGATTTCAAAATTGGAACAAATTGGTTTTTCAATAAAAGCTTTAGTATGGATATCTTCTTTCTTGTTGGGCAGGACCCAAGATGTGAAAATTCTCAATAAAATATCTGAGAGAATTGATGTAGTCTCCGGGCTGTCTCAAGGTTCACACCGTGGTCCCATTATTTTTATCATATTTATTAATGATATTTGCAACTGTATAGAAAATTGTGAAATATTAATGTTAAAAATATTTAGAACTAATACCTTGGATGATAGTAGTCTTGTTTAACAAGATCCTAATAAATTAATGGACTGGTGTTCCCAGAATAAATTATTTATGAATCCGGAAAAATGTAATGTAATTTCTTCTGTCGCAACAAAACTAAAATTATTTTGAATTAATATTTGGATGATGTGAAATTGTCTAGAGTGAGTAGTATTAAGAACCTAGGAGTGACTTTTAATTATAATTTTACATTTCGTAAACATGTTGTTAATATAATATCTAATTCAATAAGAACATGTGGTTTTGTTTGGCATTTGGCCAGGTCGTGGAATATTGAGTGCTTGAAAAGCTTATTTTGTAGTCTTGTTAGATCACAGTTGGAGTATGCGTCAACAGTATGGTCGCCGTACTTACAATGTGATTCTCAGATGATTGATTCAGTACAGAATAAGTTTTTAGTATAAAGTATAAATTGGATAGATAGCATATATGTGGTGAATATGCAGTTATAAGATTAGAATTTAATATTACGATACTGTCTAAAAGATGGTGTATTTTAAATTTATATTGTTTACACAAATTAATTAATGGGCAATTAGATTATAATGAACTTTTACATCAGATATCATTTGCCATTCCTGCAAATGATAGGAGAACAAGAACTACTAAGACGTTCAAAATAAAAACACATTCCACAAATATTGCGCAAAACAATCCAATCAGTAGAATGACAGGAATGGCAAATGATTTGGCCATATTCATGTTGTTTGAATTATTCAATTCAAATTTTGAGTCATTTAAAAGAAACTTGAAATATAAATTGTAAGTTGTACTTAGTTAGTTTTATTATGTTTAATTTCAAGTGGTGATCTTTTGTTTATTTCTTTTTGTACATTATTTATAAAAATGGTTTATCCGTTAATAAAGTTATTATTATTATCATTACTCCGGAACAAAATGTCTCATCAGAGAGAATGAACAGAAGTTTGGTAGAAAATGCAAGATGTTTGCTTTCAGACGCGAATCTTGAGAAACGGTTTTGGACAGAAGATTGGGATACTGCCGCATATCTAGGGAGCAGATCAATTTGTTTAGGAATATAGGATAAAACACCATTTGGAATATGGAATAACAAAAAACCTGAAGTAAGCCATATAAGAATTTTTAGAAGCCAAGCTACGGTGCACATTGCATAAGCCCAAAGGATCAAATGGGATAAGAAATCCAGAAATATGGATTGGCTACAGTGATCACACGAAAGGATATAGACTGTATGACGAAACCAGGAAGAGTAGAATATTAAATTCAGTGGGAGCTAATATTGAAAAGAAACAAGATACTTCAGAAGAACAAACCTCAGACAATGAAGAAACACACCAGGTAAAAAATGAAGATAACTCAGAAATAGTAAGAAGATCAGTTAAAGAATCCAAACCGAAATAGTTTTAGAATTAGGTAACGTATCTATGTACAATCGATTCTACAAAAAAATATACAAAATATCATATATTTATAATAACTTTGAAAGTTTAATTTCAGGACTCGAATTTGGAGTTCATATGGTAGTGATCTTCCACTCAAACCATTATTTCCTATAGCCGTTGATAATCAGCAGGTGATTATTACTATTAAGGCAATATTTTTGCCTTTGCTAGTTAGCAATTAATTAGAAACATATAAAAATATTTATAAAAACCTGAAGACTAAGACACATCTCCACCGAAGAAAATACTGAAAGATTTTAGAATTCTAAGAAAAAAATTTAGACTGATAAAGTATTAATTTCTAATAATAGAACACAAAAAACGGTAGAACATTTCTAAAAATTGATGAAAAAAGAATAAAATAAATCGCAAAATGCTGGGAAAAAATCTGTATACTTTGAAGAAGGTACTGAAAGATTTGAGAACGTTTGAAGAAAATTCAGATAAAATCGTGGAAAATTTTAATAAAAGAACATTTCTGAAAAATGAATGAAAAAATTAAATATAATAGATGTCAGAAAAGTTTAGCTAGCTCAAAATACTGAAAGATTTTAGAAGGGAAATTTCGTAGTGAATTAAATTTATCAGAGCAGCGTGATTCAATATGATAAAGAAAAAAATTGAAATTTTGTCATTAATAAACTAAAAAATAAATAGGAAGTAGAAGACTTATATAATATACTAATATTCTGGCTATTGAGAAGTCAATTTTCTAAAAGGAATTTAGTTAATAAAAAAGCACCAAAAAAAAATCAAACAAATTTGTATAAAATGTGTTGGAGAATAGAATGACTATCTTTGAAAATGTTCCCAACGTAAAGGATAAAGTTCTGGAAAATTTCAATAAGAAAAACCAAGAAATGTGAGAATATTTCTAAAAAATGTCCGAAAAAGCAATGTTTTAGTCTCATTTTGCAAATGTATATCACTGCTCAATGGATCATTTGAATTTGTTACAGTAATCATTATATTATCACTTTGTAATTGGCCCTAGTGATCTGGATTAATAACAAATAAATAAATAAATAAATAATAAATATATAAAAATAGAAGAATGAAAGAAAAATCTTTAGTCTTTAATAAAAAAAGTAAAAAGTTTAAAAATCTTAAAGCAATTTCCTGATAAGGATCTAAACTTAAGAAGATAGAACGATTCAGTGTGATAAAGCAGGAAATTGTAATTAATTTTCTAATAATAGAAAAAAATGAATGGCGAATTCTAGATCATTTGTAAAAAATTGAAGTTATTTTAAACGAAACCTACTAGAATATTTTAACAGAAAAAATCAAAAGCCAAATATTACCACGTAGTAATGGTCGCAACCATTCTCTTTATTAGGCACTTTATAATTTTTTAAAATAAAATAAAGTGGAAAATAATGCTTTAAAAAAATCTCGTAATTTGAAAGGTAAAATCCTGGAAAATTCTAACAAGATAAGGTAAAAAAGGGTAGAGGATGAAAATGAAATAAAATAAAGCGGAAAATGCTGGAAAAATCTGCAAACCTTGAGGAAGACACTGAAAGATTTGAGAATTTTTAAAGAAGATTCTTCACCAAAGAATTAAATTGGATGATGCAGGTAGATTGCTTTATACTACTTAGAAAGATTAATCATTAATGTAATGTGTAACAGCTTCAGTATCATTAACTTCAAATTATGTTTTCTTTCTGATTCAACATTAAAGATCTTTTTTCGATTTAAAAAATAAAATTGTTGATTAGTTCAAATATGATTTAACATTAAATATTGAAGATTTTTCAAAATTTTTGAAATTTGAAGCATATAATCGTAAAAAGTTCTAAAAAATAGATAAAACAGAAATAAAATAAAATAGCTAGATTTCAGAAACCTTAAAGTATTACTGATTGATAAAGAATATGATTTGTCGGAGCAGAAAGATTCAATATGATGAAGCAAGGAATTGTAAAAAAAAATTAATTGTAGTAAATAAGCTTAATAGAACATTCTGAAACAATTATATAAAATTCTGGCCATTAAGAGGAAAACTCCCCAAACATATTTTAATAGAAATCGTTAAACTGATGAATTTTTTAAGGAACGAAATATTTATAAAATATTGGAGAATATGGTTCTTTAAAGATGTTCCCAATATGAAGTATAGTGTTCTGAAAAATTCTAGTTAGCAATAAATTGTATATAATTTCTCAAAATTGGATGAAAAATATATAATAAAACAGAAAAAGGCTACAAAAATCTGTAAACCTCGAAGAAAATTCTGAAAAATTGAAATTAAAAAAAAAATCAGGCTCGTAAAGAATTCTATTTGGAATAGAAAGATTTTTAGACCATTTATAATACTTAAATATAAAAGTAATATGCAGTAGTCTTTCTATCATTAACTTTAATTAACTTCCACATTTTCACATTTTTTTCTGATTCAACTTCAAACACTATATATAAATAAGAAACTATTTTCCTTTAAATTTCTTGTTTATTTTTTCTCTTCAGTTATAAAAATTTTGAAGATTTTGGTTTTTCTTAAGAACTTTTTTTATGAGAAATTATTAAAAAATAGTATAATACGCTTAACCTGGAAAACTTCTAGAAAGAAGACCAATGATCTAAATTAATAAAAGTAAAAGTAGTAGTAGTAATAGAAGTAGTGTTTGGCTATCGATCACGTGGTCCTTCCGCCATGTGATTTGTGTATTTGTGTGTGTGTAAATGAGCTTGTTACTTTAAAGGATCGCCCCCGTCACTCTAAATCATCATTAATTGTATCCTAATGGTGAATGGTATCAGTCACCCATCCAACTACTGACCCGAACCAACGTTGCTGCTCATCAGTTTGGGGCCGTAACCGAATGCACCACCAGCGGCGTGTAAAATAAAACTATTATATAATGAAACCTGATATAATTTATTGCTAAAAGGAAATGACTTCCTTGTTTAAGGATATGTTTTTGAAAAATAACTGGCATGCCGAGATATATTTCAGTTTTTATTTTTGATATCATTATTATTCGGCTTCGAATGCCATTGAGAAATAATGACATTTATTAAATTCTTTGATGTTTAATGTATTTTAGAATGATAGCATAAAATTCGTATAATGATAGTATTTACTAGTCAAATGATTTAGTTTCACGATTTTACTGAAATCGCACCGCTATTAATTAAATCCAATGGAACACGCACCAAATAATATTTCACCAAATGTGTGAAATCGGTGGATATTGATTTCAAAGCTCATATAACTCAGGCATGAGAGAGAGAGAGAGAGAGAGAGTGAATGCTATGCATGAAATTGGGAATGCCATACATATAATGGTCCTAATTTTCGATTCAAACTGTAACATTATACAACGGTTCACTTACCAGACTTTAAATAAACATTTTAATTTATTTAAAGCACCTATTAATATACTAGTTTTTAGGTGCATATGGCATATATAAAACCTTTTGAAGTTAAGAATATTTAAAATACGATCAGAATACATCTTTTATACTTTTGATAAAATAATTGAAATATTACTTTGTATATGAAGATTTTATATAAATTTACATAAAATGACATTGTTTAATGTGTAATACTATGATTTTTTAAGTGTTGCCAAACTACATATTTGAGTCAAGGTTGTATCGTAAATAATTAAATAAGAAAGTAATTACTATTATAATGAAAGAGATTTGCAATGTGTTGTAAACGCTTGTGAATATTTTTGAAATGAATTAGGAGATTTTGAATGTAAACCATATAAAGAAATGAATATATCTTTAATTGTTTCCCATTTATAGCTTGGTGAAACATTAGGTTAATAATAGTCGGTTGATTGAAAATTCATAATAAAGTGAAACGAAACAAGTGAATTTTTAATCAACTACCTATTATTAAAGAAATTAAGTTAAAACTTTCACAATTTAGTTAATTATGTGAATTAAATTATGAAATAAACTACGCAATAAGTTGATCAAAACTAAATTTAGTAATAAATTTATGTTAGACAGAAAGCATATTTTGATGCTTTACAGTATTGTGTAACGGTAATAGTTTAAATCTAATAAGGCATCCCTTTGTTGATTTCTTACCCATGAGCAAAGAAAATAGGTCTGTGATGAAACAGAAACGAGTCGGGCCATATATGAAATAACCAGATTAGATTTATTACTAAGAAGATATAAGTATTTTATTTAGTGATATGGAGTTTCAACAAGTAACAGCCTCATCCAGCCAGTAGATTTAATTATATTATTAAATCTTAAGAGTTTATCTTTTTTCAATTAAATTTTTTTCTGCTTAATGATATAATGCTTTACGAAAATAGTACATTTGTAAAAAGATAGTGAGCACAATTAAAATAGCGGCTTATAAAATTGGCATGCTGAGTCTAGACATATTTTACTTTCTTATATTTGATATCACAGTTCAATGAAGTGATTCTAAATCTTAACCGTTAACCTATCCATCATGCATATGCATGAGTAAACAGCATTGCATTCTTTCTTTTTCTTAAAAGGTTATAAGGTTACTGCGTTTGTGTACCTGTCACCCCCGAGTTGGAATGGGGGTCGTATGTGAGATTCACGCTAGGGATGTTTGCCCTAGCCACTAAACGCTGGCCATATCTGCCATACTCTCTTATCTCGGGCGAAACCTCCATATGGAATTACCTCATCCCATTTCCTCTTTATTGTTTTTCACGTTCTAATCTATTTCTTTCAGCTATAACATTCCTTATCCAGAGCTGAATCAGTTTCTAGTATTCATCCGATTGTATCATTAAATTTATTATATTGGTAGTTTCTATTCTTGTTTCTATTGTCATGTTTCGTGATGTCCTCCCCTCCACAGTATACGCAGTTGTTTTGCTCTGCTAAATGGAATCGGTGCATACCTAGGCACTAAATGATAGTAATTAATTTCTTCATGTTTTCTTTCGATCTACTTTTCAAGATTGTTTAGCTGTTATTTTGTCAGTTTGTGTTTTCCTCATCTTTATTTCGGTATTCTTTCTTTTCAAATGCCAATCGTCTGTGTAGGGCCTGCAGTTCTATTGGTAGAGTCTTAGTAATGACTTGTAGTGTCTCATTTGAGATTATGTGATACGTGATACCCTTAACAGCAATCTCTTTTGTGTCTTCTCCGGGAAATCCTGTAGGTTTCTGTCTTTATATACTTCTCCTAATCGGAGCTTTACAGGATATGGTCAAAGGTATTACTGAGATTAATATTTTTCTAGTGAGAATCTTTGGGCTCTACAGATTGAGCATAATCTTGGCAAATCTCATGGCTGATTTTTCGGCTTTGCCAGATATGTTATTAATGATTGCTTTCATCTTAATGTTTCTTCCTATGTAGAGTCATAGGTATCTTTTGTTTTGACGATTTGGTCTTTAACCCTAATTCTTGTTTCTTTAAATTTATATACGCAATACATGATCACTGCTTCTGCTTTTTTTTGGGTGATAAGGACCTTAGCCTCCGCGATCCTAAGAGTTACCTTATTTACTGTATCTTGTGCCTTTTCCACTAATGTGTTCTTGTCTTTAGATGTGACGATGATGGCTATATTATCAGCATATCCAACTAGTTCAACCCCTATTGTTAGTCTCATGTGTCTCCTGTTTAAGAATTCATGATAGAGTACCGAACGCAGGCCTGAGACCTAACTGAGAGGTTTTTGTGTATAATTTTATGTATTTTGTGTAGATATGAGTCGATATTCTTCTTTTCTAGGGCATACATGATTTTATCCCATATTGCCATATTAAAGGCATTTTTAATGTCTATCCTAATAAGCCAGCATAGAATTCTAGTTTTGTATGCTTCGTCTGTGTTTTTCCTTTCTATTTTAAAGACTGCGAATGCGTCTGTTTTACTGCTTCCTTGGTGGAACCCATACTAATTATTGGACAGGTACCCTTTCAGTGCCAGGTCTTCTTCAGCTTACTGACTATTATGTGTTCAAATAAAATAGCCTATGCATTTTTCCATTATCAGTCTTTACGTGGCTTCTCAATAAATATTAGTTGTTCTTTTTTTCCATTCCCTTCGGATGCTGCCATGTACAAATATTAATTCATCATTTCCAGATATTGTTGTGAGTAGGCTTGTAATCCTATTTTTATAATTCCCAATGGAATCTTGTCAGCCACATGTACCCATTTATCTTTGAGCTTTGCTGACGCCTGTTCTAGTTTCTCTACAGCAAAAATGGGCGGATTGTTAGGTAGTATTTCTTTGGTCTGTGACCGTCCGCACGATTGGAAACAGATCAGAAGCGATTCTAAGCTTTCCTTCCTTCTTTAGTTCAACAGTTTTTCTGAAGTCGAATCTTATATCCCCAACCTCACAGGTTAGTATCTATTTCTTTTATTGCGTGTCCCAGCATATATCTTTAGCTTTCAAAATTCTTTACTCTCTGATTTTTCAGTCTATAGTTATCCCCTAGAAGTTCTAGTTGATGCTGCCATGTTCTTCTTGAAGCTCTAGCTCGTTTGTCAGCATGCCCTTCTTTTTTGGCTTCGCTGATTTTTGATATTCACCAATATATCGTATTGAGGGTTCTCTTTTCTTTCGGTTTAAAATTTTTTGTTACATACGGCGGTTATTGTCTTTATGACTGCTTTATGCTATGCATTTTTGTTTACGTCAATAATTCATCCAAGCGCTTTGCTGCTTTGTTTAGTATTTTCAGCGCTAGCTATCTTTGTGAAAATGGTGAAATATACACGGTGGCGCACGATAAGTCACTTGATTTGTTTAATGAATAACACATTTGTTGTTGACAAAATTTTTAATTTATTGATATAGAAGTAAAGAATACAGCTTGGAAATACAACCTAATAAATTTGTGACGACTCTCCGATACAAATCTTCTGGAATGGTGCGGCATAACTCCTCAATGAAGGCTCTAATTTGCATTGCATTTTCGCATAACTCCTCAATAATAGCTCAGATAACCAGCTCTAGCTTTGCCCTATTGATTAGTCCTATTAGCCCTGCCAGAGGGGCTTGGGTATAGGTCTACGCGCTTGGGTTTGTAGTGCCCAGCTTTTGATATCTAATCCTTGCTAGACCCTCGCAGTGGCATAGGATGTGGAACGAGTCCTCTTCTTCCTCTAGGCAGAATCCACCAGGCCTATTTTGCTCATATGATTGTTGAGCTTGCAGTGTCCTGTTATCAGGCCTACTATTGTTTTGACCATTTTTTTGTCTTGGTTCAGAAGTTCGGTCATGAATTTTGGCGATTGTTTCTTAAGGAACTGTTTTGCCTGTCTCTGTCCTGGTGGGTTCGTGAACCAGGTATGGGCCTGTGTCTCCACCCATTTTTTTTTGATCGTTTGACTGCGGTTTTGGAGATTCCGCAGGAGGGTTCCGGGCCAATTACTGCTTTTAACGAGCCTTGTTTGGCCAGTTCGTCTATTTTGTCATTCCCCGCATGTCCTTCGTGTCCTGGGACCCATGTGATTGCTACTTATTTGTGACAGCCAAGTTCATTAAGAGCACGTATACAGTCCCACACTAGCTTAGATTCGACTCTGTGTGGAGCTTAGTGCTCTTACAGCGCCTGACTGTCGGAGAATATAGCAATTGACCTACTTTTGGTGTTTTGTCTTGCTATTTCTCTTGTGCAGTGGTGGAGAGCTATTGCCTCTGCTTGTTGCATTGCATTTTCTTTGGTACACCTTCTCTTTAAGGAACTCCCAAAAGAAGAAGTCAGATGGGTTAATGATCAGGCATGTGGGGCAGCCACATTTCTCCTCCTGTATAACGTTCTAGAAATCTGTTTGATAATAGCCTAAGGCCAAATCTTTCGTGTAGGAATTCAAGGAAAAGGTTGGCAGTATGGGGGTGTGCTCCATCCTGCCTGAACCATTGTGTCTGCAATGGAAGACGTAAGGCCACGAGCTTATGAATGAACTGGTTTCGCAGCATGTATAAATAGGGTTCACTAGTTACTGTATCATCGATGAAAAATGGACCGATGATTCAATGGCTTAACATCGCTACTCACACGTTCACTTTCTCCCCGTAGGGGTCTTTCGTGTGGATTATTCGCGAAGGTTCACGTGCCCAGAATCGAACGTTCTGTTTGTTCACAACACCGTTCACGTAAAAATAAGCTTCATCAGAAAACCATGTATTGTGTAGAACTGCCTCGATTACCCACCTTGCAAACTGCAGTTTCCGATCCTTATCTGTTGCAGTAAACTTATGCGCCACAGTCATCTTGTATGGATACAAGCGAAGCTTGAATTTATAAATTCTTTGCACAGATCGGCGTGAAATTCCCAACATGGCACTGACTCTTCTTGTTGATTTACTCGAACTACGAGTTAAAGCCACTTGAAGTGCTTAAATGTTTTACGGCCAATGTACGGTATGTGCATGTGGCCGCTGACACTCCAAAATACATCGAGTCACTTCAAATTGTATATTTAATCTGCGTATTGTCTGTAGGCTGGGAGCTTACCGTGTGCCGAACCTTCTCTGTGTCAATGTAACGCTGTTTGTAGCCGCGAACAGTAACACACTTTTCGTCTTTTGTGCAACGTTCAACCGTCCTTTGTTCGCCATCGCGGCAAACTGAAATGGCGGACTCATAACATAAGCGATGAACGACATCTGGCGTAATTTCCATGAGCTGCATAAAGTTGAGCGCACAATTTGTAAGCTATTGCCCTAATAGTATACTTAAAGAATCTAGAGAGAGAGAGAGACTCATTGTGCGCCACCCTGAATATTTTGTTGCATGCTTATATTTTATTTATCGGTGACTATCCAGTGTTAGTTGGGTTCCGATCTTCGCCATACTCATCATGAGATCAATAAATGATTTGCCCCTTCAAACAAATGTTGGCTTAATAATAGGTTGTTGAAAAAAATTCACTTGGACGAAACTATTCGAATATAAAATAAACAATTAAGTGAAACAAACCAAGTGATTTTTTTTCAACAACCTATTATTACCATAATGTTTCACCAAGTAAAAAATGAGAATCAAATACAAGATAAAAGTTGGCTTTATGCTATCATTATGTATTATCAGGTTATGTTGGGCCATCTATTCTTTCAGTATTTTGCCTCTTTGGCTTTTCTTATTGCTGCCCCACAGCTGGGACTTGACAATGTTCATATTCTTATTTGTTATCCAATTCTCTTTCTTATCTATTTTTTGGTTTAATTTCGGCTGTAATGATTAGATCTATATGCTTTTCTCTAGCTTATTGGTCTAAGAGGTTCATCGCCCCTTTACAGCGTCTCAGGTTGCTAACATTTAGCTACAATAAAAATTATTTGTGAAGAAAGTGATAGTTTATTGCTAGAGTATTAGTAATTGTTTATTCTTGTGAACCCTTTTTCTTTTTGAATTCTGGTGTATCATTTTTGACAGTTGTCTTTTAAACTTTGCACTCTCTCCAGTTCTAACAATGTGTCTTTTTTTGTCACAGATGGAACAAAAATTCTCGCCGCTACACTCCTTCTGTATGCGTGAAGGCCACAATTATGACTTTAGAGCTCCATTTGGCCTTTCACAGTCTTTCAATTGGTAGTCTTATTTCCAGCATTTGTAACATTCCCGTATCGCGATTCTACGTTCTGTATAACAGTTGAAAAATTCTACTTTTTACGCTCTAGATTCAAGATTTTGTCTGTTGTTTGGCGCAGTCAGCGTTACAATATTTTTATATTAGGTTTTAATTGGCTTATTTTGGCGTCCGTCTCGTTAAACGGCCGTATAATGTCTTCAACAGTTTTAGATAGTTCTTCCCTGGTAGGCATACTATTAATGCCTTTAATATGTATTGTGTCTCTCCTGGTTTTATTCGTACTCATCAAGGATACTTCTCTCGAAAGGTTCCAGAGCATGTATCTTGCTTACCGCATTGTTATCCTTGTCCATAACTATCAGAAGCTGCACTTGGTCCTTCTGATTATTCCTATGACTTACGCAGCTCCCGTATTCTGTAGATCTTTCTTCACTGTCTCTTCTCTTTTTGTCTACTTATAGAACGTAGATATTTCTTTATTTCCTTCCTTGAGTCTGGTTTTGGTCAACTTTTCCGTCCCTGCCGTTCGTGCAAAATAGCCTCCACCGCTTCATAACTAGTTGTTTCTTGCCTGAGCTTTATTAGCTGGCCAAATAAATGTTTTTCTCGTACATTCAGTTACATCTTAATGATTTTATGGTAGTGTATTATTAAAAATTTTAATTTTCATATTTGAAAACAAATTTTAACCAAATTAGAAGATTTTTGTGAAAAATATTTTGCAAAATGCTCCAGCGATCAAATTAGATAGAAATTTGATAGTACAATATGAGGGCATATGAGGATAAATATTTTAAAAATGTATTAAATGTTTTTAGGGTAGCCCGGTTTTGTAAATTTGTGTTGATGAATAACGCCTCTTCTGCTGACAACAACTAACCACTTTTCAATAAAATATGAATTCACTCGATCCAATTAATCATCTCTAATATCCTGCAAATATTCTTCGACCAAGATTATCTAACAGCTTCATTATTGTCTGACAAAGAATGCCTCCACTTGCTCCCTTAACATGCATTATCAAAAGTGGTCGGTCTTCCTTATGTCAAAATGATTGAAGCATATTTGCTTATAAATAATTAAAATGAACTCCGAAAATGGCAAAAGTGTATCACGTCAACTTGGGTTTGAGTGGATGACCACCGATAAACAGTAAACTCCGCCCGTCACTTCTGCGTCCTAAATTATTTGATTATTTTATATTAAATGTGCGCATATCATATAATATTTTTTTGTAATTTTGTAACCAGGAGAAGCAAAGATAACAAAGAATAAAGAATCGGAGTAATCAAAATTTCTGAACTAGAAATCTACCTTTAACATTTGCAAACGTCAAATGCACCAATTTGTATATATAAACATGACACTTGTTTTTGGTTGCAACTATCATCTTAAACTCAAAAAGTATCTTCAAGTCACTCTAAAACTAAATGACTTTAAAGTACAAACTTAGCTGATAAATGTAAACAAAAATAAGACCAGAGTTAAAAAATGGCTCATTTCAATCTTTTAGTAATACTGTATTCAATTGAATACGCGACATTCACGACTTTTTTTGCTAATCAAATGACGCATATATCAATAACATCACCAACTAGCACAGTGTGATGCAAGCTTCATTAAAACTAAAAAAGTATTAGCGATAGTTAAATAGACTAAACAAATAATCTAGTGATCTGCATTGTTGGCATCACTTTTTCAGATTTTTTACTATGAAACCCTGAATTTTGTTAAACGCATTGCCCATTGGATTCTAATCGAAGAAGACACGCTCGTTTATCTTGTGTGTAATTCAACTTCGACCAGTCTAGGATTTGCAAAATAGTAATATCCAATTGTATAGGTCGTAACTCAGAAGATGTCATTTTTGTCACCCTTCATTCTTTCGTTCTCTTCCATGGCTCGGAATATTTACCCATACCTCTAACTCACAAAGAGTTTCTCCTGCTGCTGGAAAATGATAATTTTGACCTTAATATTTTGAGTTGGAGATGAAGTACCGAATAGAAGTTGTAATTTCCGATGCTGCACCAATTCCGAAGAGTGAGAAAGTGTCTGCAGAAATGAGAAGCAAATCCTGATAGACAAGTTCATGTTCGATAATTATATAACCAAAATTTCATTGAGTTTACTGGCATAGGGACCAAGAATTGTAAAGACCAAAGTATTATTGTTTGGAAAATATTTCTTCAGAGAACTCTTTGATCGTATGGTCAATTCAGAAAAGGGCTATTTTTTTCAAAGATATGTTACTACAGGCAAACCATTTTAGCAGTTGATTTTTATTTTAAACAGCATGCCGCTGAATAGATATTTTTAATTACGACAACACGTTCATTTTATTAAGAGGTGTATAAATAATAAATCAACGAAATAGAGAATAAGACTTACGCCTTATGTGAATGGAGTGTACTGTACTATGTCTTTATTACCTATCAAGGTTCAACCACCAATTTAATTCCTGGCCATTTTGAGGTTTTTGGGGCTGTTTTTGATGCTTGTTTAACGCATTTCTGAACCTTATTATACAGAAACTATAAATTGTTGCAATACTTACTAATAAGCCGTTTCACAGCAATACCTTTCTCTACGGGCAGTATAATTAGGAAAAACGGTATATCTGAAGAAGTGATCAGTAAGGATGGGATAATAATGGTCAAACTTTAAAATGTTATGAATAAATAATTTTCAAAAAAAAAACATTTTGCTGTAGCATCTATAAGTTTAAATAAAAATGTTTTAAGTTTTGTATCATTTCTTCAGCAATTTAAATTAGCAACGATCAAAAAGAAACAATAATATGTTATTGAAAAACATTGTTTTGAAATTAATCGGAGGGTTAAAATACATATAATATAAATAGATATTTAAAATAAATAAGAAATAATAATTATTTTATAAATAATAAACCGAAATTTCTCTAATGAATTATTTGATTTAATTTCATGTGACCGAATTAATTAAATTTATTACACGTGTAAAAACGATCATATAATTTTATAGTAAAATATTAAAATAATAATAATAATATACATATTTAGATATGAATTAAATTTTAATTATATTATAATTTATATGTTCCATACATTTATTTATATAATAAAGTTTATACAAACTACATTTATTTTATAAAGACAAATGCAAATAATTATAAAACTGTTTTCATTTATAATAATTTAGTTTGATGCAAATTTTCAATTTATATTTAATTGCAGCAGCAAAGCTGTTGCAGAAAAGGAATTAAATTTTCCAGCACGGAACGGACATTCAGCAAATATGTTAAATATTTTATTACTTTTGTTGCAAAATGTATGCAATTATTGTTAGGAATACACACACGCGGAATACATTTCAAATATTTAGCATTGGATGATGTGCCCCACTTTATGGGAATACACGATTTAATACATGAAAGAAATTTCATATGAAATTTTATATTACAACTCGGCATTTATTATGATTAAATTTATAACGGAATATCCCGCCGATTTAAAGCGTAGATGTTATTTTCGTATTAAGCTTAATGAAATAATTCTATGCTTAATGCCGGAAGCCACATTATTCGTACTTTTTTGTTCGCATATTTGAGGTTTTCGGAATGTTTCTATTACCATTTTCTATTAAGTTTTACTCTTATAGTGGATTATATTACATGCAAGAGATTTAGTTTTAAAGTAGTTTCCATTTACGATTAACCTAAATATGAAATACATTTTTTATTGTACTATTAAAGTGTTATCATTCTAGAGCACATTCTATAAATTTTTGAACGTAAACGGGATTATATATTGTTTTGGAAGGTTCTGTATAATAGAAATATAATCTCTGACAATAAAGTTCGGTGGATAATCCTGTAACGTTAACGTATGTGGAATATTAACGAAAGTTACCTTAATGTCCTTCGATAACTATGCACCGATGAGATCTGCTATACATGGCATGGAAACTTTTCAAGAAGTCTTCTTTTGGAATGGAGTTTAGAAGCCTCGTTACGTTTCGTTGGATGTCAGTAATATCGTCAAATCTCTTTCCTTTTAATGCTGCAAGCTACATTGAAATTTTGAACCGTTTCATGAAACGTCTTTGCATAACAAGGTTCATGTTCGCCCTCACACAGCCAGTATCTTCAAATAGTTTTTCACATAAAGAGGTGGTGCAAATTGAAAATCCACCATACTAAATCCTCCAGACTTCTTCTTATTCCCACGACTCAAACTCCCTTTGAAATATATTTTATTAATTTATTTGAATATATATTTTAATTTCAGTAGGTTTACCAGAAACTAGAATATATATAATATTACGCTGTATTTTGATGAAAACAAGTGTAAAGTACAAAGTGACACAACTGGTGCCTGAACACAATTATCTTTAATGGAAAATGTATATAAGTTTACATAAGTGTATCTCATGCGTTGATAAAAATTGAGGGTAATTATTAACTTTTGAAAGGCAAAAGTTGCGGCAAGTGCGCGCTTTCCGCCGCCCCCTTCTAAAAACTTAGTTATAAATTTATGATAGCACGATCATCTCGTTCCACCCGCGGCATAAATAACTCAGTAAATATGCTAACCATTTCCCCGTCGTAGATAATTCGAGTCGTTTTTAATTTTTCACTTGTCGAAATAAATGCATCGCCTTGAAAATATTGCACCATAACTCACCGTCCGTGTAATCTTTAGGAGGAAAAAATTGCGCCATGCCCTTATTAATTTCCACATAAACAGGAAAATTCTGGTCACGTCACCCAAGATTCTTTAGTACCCAGGCTCCGTCTTACATATTCCCTCATATTGAATAAACCGGGTTTTTCATAACGAGCATACATCAAGTCATTCCGCGCCCTTAAGGTCAATCTTTGCACGCCTCGCAGGGAATTTAATGAGGTGTAAATTTATTTTCGCCGCACCACATGAATATTCAGTTAAGAAGAAAGTTCAAGTTCAAATATACTGAAAAGAACAAATTACATTAATATACAAAACGTCTCAAAAATGACAGTTAATTTTTATTATCTATCCTAAATTAATCGTGTATGATAAAAATATCAAAGTATAAATTATAATTAAATAATTCATAATATTTAAAATGTACAGATTATTTCCTAATTTGACACAATAACGTATTTAATTATATTTTAACATGATATTCCAACTATTTCTTACCGGATTCTAAATTAAGATCATTTTTGTTATTCCTGTTAGTATTATCAATATTATTTTATTCCTCGTACAGAATATTGTATCATTTTCTATAGGAATTTTCTTGAAGTGATATCCGGGAGTTCGAGGAAATGTGATAAAATGAAAATGGTCGTACTGGGATATGAAATATTATTGCGAGCGTGTGTGCTTCGTTGAGAATTTTTATCCTGAATAAATATTTGCCGTTTGTTGTTCTAATAGATATCGATTTTATTCGGATATAACTTCTATTATAACGTTTACTTAAGAAAGCTACTGTACATTTGTTTTTACAGTTAAAAAAATAAAACTCGGTATTAAGGGATTAACTTGAAAAATTATTGTATTATTAAGAGGTCCAAAATTTGAATAAGTTTCTTATATAAATTTTTGCGCCTTATAATTTGCACTAGTTGGTAGTAATACTATGAGTTTTAATAATTATTGAAGAAATGTTACTCTTAGTTAAATATTCTATTTATTTCTTATAGTATTATAAATTAAAATCGTAATTTTGGTAGAAACTAAATTTTTATTTAATATGTGGAACTAACCTGAATTAGTCGGACGTTGTCCTAGTTTGCATAATCTCATGTACACTACATCATTTGCCGCTGCTATCCATCAGTCGCCGTAGATAATTGATTGAATAATCGCACGCATTAAAACGAAAATTTCCCGGAATCATGTCCGCTCAAATCCAATTATCAGACACATAAGCTGTCATCCGTGCCGTCCTTAATCCCCTATCGGTTTTTATAACGGTCATAACAAAAGTACGGGATGAGGAGCTGCACCTTTTTCCACATAAGGAATCGCGAAATGTCGCACCCTAGGATTCCACGGGTGTCTACTTATCCCCTGGTGTTAGGCTTTCCTCGGACTTAGGTTGTATGCAATTCTTACCCTAGGGAGACTTCCGTGATGTTACACCGCGCCGCCCCCGATATTCCTGTTATAAGTTACACGCTTTGAGATTTCGTGGATCGGAATTGAATCAGCACATGAGTGTGTGCGTGTGTGTGTGTGAGAGCTTTTCTGCTTCGGGGCGTTACAATGGGAAGCTTATATGTGAGACGATGAATTATTGTATTTCGTGAATGCATAATTCCATTCTTTCTGCGAAGATAAGGAATTTACGCTGCATTACTAGCTTTATGTTTTCGTGAATCGTGCATGCTGGTTTCAATTTAATCTATAATATAATCCATGCCATATAAGGCTCCATATAATATCCACAAATATAATATATAATTATTAAATTAATAGAGATTAAGACAAATTACAGAGAAAAAAATCCATAAGTTGAATTTTCTTTCTATCTGAATGAAAACCAGATACTATCACCAATCCCAAAAATGTCTGTTTTTCAAAAAATCGACAATGCTTCCTCTTTCTATCTTTAGTTGTAATATACAAATCAAACACCTTGAAGGCCGAAAAAGTAGTTCATACTGTTTTAGATATTCAAAAAGCTTTTGAAGCACTCATGTAAAATCATGACCTAGTTTACTAAAATTTAGTCAAATAATATTTTCATTTTATATACACTTTTAAATGAAATAATTATATAACTGTACACATTTTGCTAGACGAATATACAAATAAAATAAAGACAGAACACGAAATAGAGACGACCGAATGGAAAAAAATTAATAGTAGAGATGGGGGTACATACGAGGGTAGATTGAAAAGTTTCCGGAATGGGCAAGAAAACGCAGTAATTAAACAGGTTTTATTTTTTATTTTTCAACATAGTACCCTTGCAGGGCGATACACTTTTCCCAGCGGTGCTCTAACTTTTTTAAGCCTTCAGAAAAATATGATTTCGGGAACTCTGCAAAATAAGCTTTTTTCCGCTGCTAATGAGGCCGTTTCTCCTTCAATATGCCGTTGAATTGATCCAATAAATCCCTTTAGTATTGTCCCGTGATAGTTCTTCCCTTATGCAAAAAGTCGATGTGTATCACACCTTGCGAATCCCAAAAAACGGTGGCCATGACCTTTCCAGCCGATGGGACAGTTTTTGCCTTCTTCGGAGCAGATTCGCCTGAAGAAATCCACTGTTTCGACTGCTGCTTCGTTTCTGGTGTGTAGTGGTGGATCCATGTTTCGTCCACGGTCACGAATCGGCGAAAAAATCCGTTGGATTACGCTTTAACAAGGACAAACACTCTTTCGAAGTGGTCACACGATTTTGCTTGTTGTCCATAGTCAGCAAACGCTGCACCCATCGCGCCGACAGCTTCCTCATGCCCAAATGTTCGTGCACGATATTTTGCACACGTTCATATGAGATGCCCGTGGTCTCTACTATTTCGCGCAACTTCACTCGTCGATCGGCTAACACGAGATCATGGACTTTGTCGACCATTTCTTCATTTGTGGCCGTTTTTGGACGTCCACTGCGTGGTTCATCCTTGGTACTCGTACGGCCTTGTTTGAACTCGCTCACCCAGAAACTAATAGTCGAAAATGAAGGTGTGGATGTGCCATGAACTTTCTGCAAAATATCTCGTATCTCCGTCGCCTTTTTCCCATCCATCCAGAAATATTTGATGACTGCACGAAATTCGTTTTTATCCATTTTTACAAAAGACTTGCTTCACAAGATATCCTAGTAAACAAAAACGGAACAACGCTCGTGTCTGAAAATTTAACAGCTTACCTAAAATAATAATAAGTTACATACAAAATAAACAAACAAGGCATTATAAAATCGTATTCCCTTTGCGCATGTGTTATTCCTATCTCAAATTCAACACACCGCAATTTTTTGTATTAGTTCAATCTTAGTTTAGTTTTAGTTTAGTTTAGTTCATTATTATTAACGGGTACCCCCTTTTTACAACAATTACAATTTCTACATAAAAAATATTTAAATATAATATATAATACTTAAACTAATAATATTATATAAATGAATCTATTCTATATAAAAAAATTCTTAAATGTATATTGCTTAAAATTAAGATATAATTACAATTCGGCGCAACAATAAAAGTTTGTAATGATGAATCACATTATTAGTTTGACATGGTACTTCACGCAGCTAGGAAAATCCAACCGACAGCAAGCCCTACAAAAAAATAAATTACTCTTTTTAAATTGTGAAAATGATAAACCAAACAGGTCAACTTGTTCCCGATTAAATTCATTCCCCAGACGCATAAAACGGTCTACAGTGTTGTTAGTTGAAAATTTAGTGCGGTGTACCCTTAGCCGAAAAAGAGGTGTAATTCTTCTAGATCTATCATTTAAATACAATCTGAAATCTAACCTCTCCAGTATTAAGGGGCAGTAAATATGACCATTGATTAATTTAAAAAGTAAACACATGCCCAGGATCTTTCTTCTGACTTCCAGTGATTGTACATTTAAGTTGTTCATAATCCACCGATAACGCGATTCGTTAGAAAAGAATTAATCCATTTCATTACTCTTGGATGAAAGCTAAGCTCTTCCAACTTCCGGAATAGCACCGAATGATTTACCCTACCGAATGCTTTAGCAAAATCAGTATATATGACGTCTACTTGAAGTTTCTTATCTAAGGCATTCGACAGAAAATCGCGGTATATTAATAAGTTTGTTATTGTGGACCTCCCAGTCAAGAAACCGTGCTGTCTATCCGTAATTAAAATCTTGGACATCCAAATAAGCTGCTGAGCAATGGTTTCATCTAGAAGCTTTAGAATAATCAACTGCAAGCATACTTCCCTTTAGCTATTAATTAGTTTCCGGGCCCACCGTCTTAAAGATAGGACGGATGAAACTTCTCTTCCACATATCAGGTACAATCCCTTCATCAATAGACCTTGAAAATAAGATATAAATTGGGTTCACCAGAGTAAAAGCACATTTCGTTAGAATACAGCTAGGGAGATCATCCGGGTCCGTAGCATTATTTTGCCTTAAAAGTGCGGTAAGTAACCATTCTCGATCAATATGGAATCTAATATAATGTGCTTGTTCGTTGTTACTAGTAGATGTACTATCCTTGCAAGTCTTAGGAGGAGCATAGACCGATGAAAAGTACTTGGCAAATAGATCCGAAATACTACTTCCATCACGAGCCGCCTCATCGTTGTAGTACATGACACTGGGAAGCTCGTCTTCGTTTTTGAATTCATGCACATAAGACCAAAATTTTTTTGGATTTTCACTTATTACTGATTCTACCTTAGGGAAGTAACGATGATAAAGTAGGGAATTCAGTTGTTTACAATTTGATCTAAGTTGACTGAAAGTCTGATAATCCTCATAACTTCTGCTCGTTTTATATTTTATATGCGCCTCTTTTTTCTTTCTGATTAATGCTTTAAATTCTTTGTTCGCCCATCTAGGAAAGTTATCATATGTAACTGGAACATATTTGAATTGTATGAATATATGTATGCCCGTATGAACAATATCATAGAATAGGGCTGTAGCCACCTCTAACTAAAGTTCACGAAGGACGTTCCAATCGACAGAACTCAAAAACATATTCAAATCTGAAAAATCTGTCATATGAAACAAAAATTTCTTGGTATAGGTCTTTAGAGGATGATATCTAATACTGTCAATAATAATATTGTAAGCAAAATGGTGGTCTGTAGACTCGGAAAAGGGATCGTTGTCTTTGGATATTGTTAACCCAGTTATATAGCTAAATACTAAATCCAGAAACACATTACGAGCATTCGGTAAGATGTTACTCTGTTTAAGATTGAGAAAACAATAAGATTTCAGTACTATATTAGCAATAGTATCAATAGTAACAATATCTTTTACGTCCCATTTTAAGTTTGGAATATTATAGTCTTCACATATGAGATACTTCTGATACTTGTTGTTATACTCAGTGTAAGGTGACCACACCACTGAAGCATATTCCAAATAGCATATAACAAATGCATAATACAATATTTTTAAACAATCAATATTTAAATTTTTTACTATGTGCCATATAAATCCCCAATTACGAAACTCTTTCTAGTTAACATTTGAGATATGCAAATTAAATATTAAAAGACTATCAAAAGTAACACCAAGATCCTTGATTATATCCCTAGTATCAAGATCATTAAGATTAATATTATAGGTTGATAAACTGATTCAGATCTTGAAGAGCTTACCGAAAAACACTTTTTGACATTTAATTTCAATTTGTTGATATCACACCAGGTAAAAATACGAATTAAATCATCCTGAAAATCAACATAATCACTAATAGTCTCAATTGTTGTATATATTTTACATAAGTAAATTGCTATGCCTCACAAAATTATAAATATTATTAGTAAAAAGAATGAACAAAATAGAACCGTAATGTGATCCCTGAGGAACACCAGACGAAACAACTATACTTTCAGACACTAAAAAACCCAATTTCACTTACTGAGAACGATACTCTAAAAATGACTTTCTTCAACTGAGTGTAGTATTTTTGAAACCAAGTTGTTCCAGATTAACCAATATTGTAGAATGTTGTACTTTGTCAAACGATTTAGAGAAGTCACCAGTCAACTTGCATTCTTTTATCCAAAGCACTTTTTTAGAAACAAAATATGTTGACTTATAGGAATAACATTACGAGACATCAACGCTAGTTGACTATTTTATCTAATAGTTTAGGGATAACTGATTGAATGCACACACCTCGATAATTGTCTACTTTATCACCGTCTCTAGACTTATGAGTCGGTGTTATAAATGATTGTTTCCAAATCCATGGAAATTAGCCGCATTTTATGGATTTTGAAAGACCAAAAAAATTGGAAGCGCAAAAGAAAAAACACATTTTTCAAAATGAAACTGTGAATAACATCAGGACCACACTTATCACTTTCTTTTAGGTACACAATATTTTTGACGACTTCAGACAGTGTGGGGGCTAGCGATGTGTCGTTGACGCTTATTACGCTGGAATCCATCCTTAATTGAGTTTAAGAACATCTGATCTATTTCCTCACCATTCTCAGCTTGCTCGAAGTCATTCTTTAGTATTGTAGAAATACTTTCATTTGCAGTAAATTCCCTCACATGGTTCCAAAACAATTTTGGGTTAGCTTTTATGTTGCATTGAACGAGATCGACGTATTTAGTATGCAATTGTCGTAACAAAATCTTTCACTGGCACGTTAACGTTAAAAATTAAAGATAATTGTAAACTGAAAATGATTGCTTATATCTATGGCAAGCTGCTTTCTTCCTTGACATTAAACGCTTTAAATCCATTTTGGATGATTCGATGATTAATAGGACTTCCAAACAGATAATAATTCAAAAGTTTCATATATTACATCATAAGATTTAAGAACAGCATCATTTATTCCAGTTAACAAGATTCAAATGGTAATTCAGAGAATCATAATCACCTTTCCCAAAAGGATATATTTTTTCATTGGAAATAAGAGGTTTAGGATTATCCCAGGGAATAGATAAAGTATACGTACGATGGTGATCACTTTCTGCCAATAGTAGGATAAATCATCCGAAAAAGAAACAGTAACATTTACCATAGTACTAAACACTAAGTTTAAAAATACGCCTCTAGAATTTGAAATATAATTGTACTGTTTAAATAAAGTAAAATTATAAGTGTGTAGCAAAAACTCAGATTTGACATCATTGGGGTTAATCGATGTTAAGATAACTCCTTTGTCAATCCACTTGAATGAAGGCAAATTATAATCGCCACAGATTATGAATTTATGATCCTCAAAATATTCCATACAATTTTTCAGATAAGAGCAGTGTTCCTCGTATATGCAAGCAGGATAATTTGGCGGAATATAAACAGCGCCTACAATATATTTTATGTTATAAACTGTGTTACGAATAAAAGCTCAATATTATTGTTGAACTCAAGTAGGGATGATTTTAAAGATTTATGTATCGCAATTAACAAAGCACCTCCCATTTTGTCCTCAGTAATTGTGCGATTAGTTCTAAAAATATTATAATTGACTATTTTAAAGGTTTTCGTAAAGTCATATTTCTGAAATCACTGTAATATCATAGTTACTACAAGAGACAACGATTGAGAGAGTATCAATTTTTGTTCTAATACCACCACAATTTTGGTAGTAACATTTTAGTTTTTTGAAGCATCATAGGATAAATTATTAACACGAGTGATATAAGAATGATCATTATTAAACCTGATAGAAAGGTCAGTTTCTCCGTGCGATTTTTGACATTACATTTCTTATTTCAGTCGCTTTTAATAATCAGATTGCTGCTTAGTTCAGTCACTTTGAAATTTAAAAGTTTGTGTTAATGCCTTAGCATTCCGTTTCAGTACAGCTTTAGCTTCTAAATTAGTATTGAAAATAATTTTAAGAGGACAAGGTTTGTTACTGTTATGCTTTCGTAAGCGTAATACTTTATTGGGAACGTGAGATATTCCGCGCTTATCAAGAACAGCTTTAGTTTCATTGAGATCGTTGTTAATCTTATTATTTATTGTATTAGACTTGAATTCAGGAAGATTAAAAAGCTACATATTATATTATTTGCCCTGTCGTTCCTCTAATTCGGTAAGTACAGCTTACTTTTGGTATCTAGGTTTGTAGTAGATTTTCAGATATCCAGCTCTGATTGAAAACGTTCTTGTGCCTTTTCTATTTCCTGTAGCAGTGGTTCAAAACGCAATGGGATTAATTCAATTATTTCATCTTTAAATATTTTAAATTGAGCCTCAATAGCTTCGTTTAGTATGTCAATTGTTAAAATATTTGCATGAGGCACTGAAGTTGAGGAAGAATCAAGAAGAAAAGAGGTTACTGATTAATGTGATCTCAAGTTGAACAATCGAAAAGAGCAAAAGGAGGGTGGTGATTATATTAGCTCCAGAAAAAATAAAACACTTACCAAAGGAAATATTTAATAAATAAAAAAGTGTTAACAATACAAATTAAAATACCAGAGAAGGAAATACGATATTATTTGTACCATATGGAGTTAAAGAAGAACACAGGAAATAAATATTAATATTACGAGAACTTTTAAATGGAAATCTTTGTAGGAACAGAAAATATATTGTTTTTACGAAACCTAAATGGTAAAGTCGGAAACTAGAACAGCAGTTTAGAAGACATGTTGGAAAAAGAAGGAGAAGATACCAGAAATATTAATATATGTGTAGAATATAAATTAATAATAACTTATTTAAAATACTTGAAGAAAGCTATAAATTATGGAGAATACCATCAATCAGAAACGACAGATCAATAATAGATTACTATTTAATCACCAAAACTAATTAAAATAAGGTTAAGAACGTAAAAGAAAAAGAGCGACTGAAACTGAAAATGAAGGCCTTCTCCGAATAGTAAGGAAGTTTTTATTAATATTTTTGGCATAAAACCTTACATACTTCATTAGTAATATAATTGTAATAATTGAAATAATTAAGTCGATAAGTAAATAAATAAATCAATTACATACATAATACATTTTTAAATATGTCACGATACAAAACGGTTAACAAGTGAAAGCCATTAAACTGCCATACTACCAACATCAGCATCGTTTAGAAAACTGGTTATAGTGTAATATGACTTATTAACCAGAAAGGCTTTTACTGTGTTATTAAATTCTTTAAGCATTTGTATACTTCCCGAAAGCTTATTAAAGAATTGTCTTCCCAGATATCTTGTACCAGTTTTTGATTTATGAAGTCTATGCTGGTATACAATAAGCATTGCAATATATACTCACTTGGAAAAGTGATAATCCCAAATTTTGAGAAACTTGTTTGCAGTCATCAGTGTATTTCAAACCAGCAATAATACGCATAACTCGTCGTTGCAACGAAAATACACGGTTTGAGGCAGGACTGTGACCCCATACTAGAATGGCATAAGGCATCACGGAATGAAAAAGTGCGTAATAGGCAGTAAGTAACGCTTCAAGTGGTAAGTTGTAAGTCAATTGTCGTAGCAAGAAAACAATCGATGACAATTTTATCGTCACGACATCAACAAGATACCACTGTAAGATGGGATCAAAATAAATCCCGAGGATTTTGACATATTTCGAATTACTTACACCATCCATTTTTTTAAGACTAAATAACATCGTATAGGTTTTTACTTCATTCATAGTTAGATGATCTAGTTTAAACCATAGTTGGAGTTGTGACTGCATTTCACATGATGTTTTTATTGAATTATTTAAGTCATTATCCGTGGTCGATAACGTGATATCGTCAGCAACATGTTGATAGTGGCACTATCTACATTATCGTCCAAGTCATTTACGTAAATGAGAATGAGCAAGGGCCCTAGAATGGATCCTTGTGGAATACCAACTGTCACACTTCTTGTATTAGACTTGTAGTTATTAACATCAACTAGTTGCTGTCTGTCGGATAGGTAAGAAGATATAAATTGAATGCTGTGTTGACTAAAGTTGTACTTGTGTAGTTTTAAGAGTAAAATATCATGTGAAATGCAGTCAAACTCCTTGTTAAGGTCACACAAAATGGAGCATTGGTACTTCTTATTCTCATACGAGTCAATAATTGAAACAATCAATTTTATTATTGCCGATACTGTCGATTTCCCTTGCCTGAAACCGAATTGCGAGTCAGTAAAAAGGCTTTTCAAAGTGTGCCAGTATTTTAGTTTTTATTACAGATTCAAAACTTTTTGCAAAACTGGGTTCAAGTGAAATAGGCTTAAAATTGGTTTTCTCTGATTTACTTTCCGACTTATTAACTGGCACCAATCGGTTCAATTTTAGACATTTAGGAAAGACAATTTTTCTAATACAGATGTTAATTATCTTTATGAGAGGGACAATAATTAGTTCTTTTATAGTTTTAATTAATTTTGATGTTAAGTTATATACGTCTTTACCATTTGTTTTCTTTAGATTCGTTTTAGTGTCTCGAACATCCATCTAACTCACCTCATCTATTTTAAAATAAGGTGCATTACTGGATACGGATTCATCACTATTAATATATTAATTGGTTGTTGATTTAATTTTTCTAATAATACATGCCGTATCTCACAAAAATAATTATTAATATCGTCGGCACTAATATCAGTAACCCCCCTAATAGATATTTCTTTTTTTTAAATAAGGTCCCAATAAGCACGTTGTTTATTTTCTAAATGTTGAATATATCTACAATTTGCTCTTTCCATATAGTATTTCCTTAAGTAACAGCGCTTAGGAAAGTCTCCTTCATTTCATTCGTTACAGATTTGTCGAGCCAGGATATGAAGTACTAGTGAATTCTTGTTTTTTCATCTCCTCGTAGCTGGTGTACAACTGGTAACATATGACTACTGGAGCCAGGCCCGATATTAATTTTATTTTTGGTTTTACTACCCTCTTGTCCTCCCGAGGTTTGTGTTGAATTAATTCTTCGTTCACCTCTTGTGTGATTGTCTTTTTTGATAGTTTTGGCGAATGACATGTAATTTGGGATATATTCTCTTTGTTTATTGATCCGGTTGTGGATAATTTGCGAAGTTGATGGACTTTTCGGTTCGGCAATTTGATTGTGATTTTTTTTGTCTTTGATATGTGTATTTTTGTTATTTGCATTGCCTTGGATGGCTTTAATAATTTTCTTCCATTCTTCTTATCTACCATGCTGTTTATTACATAGTCTTTTTTATTGTAACTTGGCTTTTGAATCCCTGATTTCATTTGCACTGCTTTCGATATCTCATCAGCGTTATTTGATGACATACCAGGGTCACTCGATACATCCTTAGTGGATTCCACTTCACATCAGATTACTGACTTGTCACTTATAATTTTTAAGTTTTTGATGTACGTAACGCACCCGTGGTGGAATACTGCACCACACAATCGGCACTTTGGGATAGTGGCACACACTTTTTACACGATTTTTACGCAATGACTATTGAATCGACTTCGTTACTTGACGCCATATTTAATAGACATGACGTGGGAAGATAGTCAAAAGGCAGTTAGAAGAGGAAAAAGATAATGTGAAGCACAAAACTTAATAATATAGAAGATACATGGGAGTGATTTAAAAAATACTAAAAACAATAAAAATAAAGAAGTTAGGAGAACTGAATGGTGGAGGGAGACATTAAGAAGAAATAGAATACATAAAAATTAAATATAAAAATTAAATGCAAACTAAAAGAATAACGAAAACAGAAGAAAGAACACAATATGAGCACTTAAGACAAATGTGGAAACATAATTACAGACGAAGACAAAATAATTGAAAAATGGCGACTATATTTCTAAGATATTACTAAACCAGAAATAAATGAGAGCAAAATAGAAGAATAAATGAAAGAGTCAATAAAAAACATCAATACGACAGCAGTAGAAAATATTAAAGAAGATAAAGTAATGATAATATTAAAAAATTAAATAGAAATATAAAAGTGCTCTCAGTAGTTGAAGCAGAGGAACAAATAGAATTATTGGACAAAATAGTAGAAAACGTAAATATACCGAGGGAATGGAAAACAGCAATTTTATCCCCAATTCATAATAACGGAGATAAAAGTAATTTAAAAATTACAATAACAAGTATGATGTGCAAGATATTAACAAAAACTTTAATTAAAGGCTTAGAGGTAAATTAGAAAAAACAATGGAGGACAATCAGAGCGGATTCTGAAAGGGAAAAAGTACGTATAATTTATTAAATATTAAATATTAGCAAGAAAAGTAAACAAGAAGATAATAAGTAAAAACAAAATACACATATGGATTGAAAGAAAAGATATATAGAAAGAACTGGAACAAAGAGGCACGAAAACACATGATTAATCACTAAAAACATATATAGTAAGAATTAAAACATAGTAAACTATAGTATAGTAGCCCCCTGCTGTTTGAAAAGGTAATAAAAACACAAAGCAAAAATTAAAAGCAGTAAGAACTGGATAGCTGAAATTGGGGTTGTTAGAGCCGATAGAGAAACTACTTACAGATGACTTGGTGATAATGACAGAAATCGAAAAAGACCGGTAACACAATATAGAACTAATTAATAATACAAGCCTACATTTTTTTTCATTAAAAAGTGCTTCAAATTTAATAGGTGTCTTATAGTAAATGGGGTGTGCTGTGTTTAAATCTGTGTTTAGTTTTTTCTAGCACGTCAGGTTTTCAGGAAAAGTGTGTTTGAAATTTTTCATCCAAACTGCCAAAAATATTGACAAAATATTTATTGAAATTGTATTCAATATAAAATTACACTGCAAAATTGAGTTGTTCATTAAAAAAACAATGCAGTATAATCTACGTTAGGCAATCGTTGTTTCTTTTTTTGAATAAAATCGATGTCTTTTTCCTCAAAATTGCGTTTTGTAGCTTTCTTTTTGTGGGTTTTTGTGAGCGAGTCCCTCTTCAAGGTCCAGCAGTAATCAGCCATAATTTTAATATCCCATCTTCCTTGGTAACGTCTCTCCATCTCCTTTATGTCGTGATGGAACCTCTCTCCCTGTTCCTCGCTGACAGCTCCAAGATTTTTGGGAAAAGAGTCAACGTGGGAATTCAGAAAATGAAGGAAACGCTCATATTGCATCCCAGTTTTTTTTTATAATTTTTGACCAAGTTGGCTACAAATTCTTTATAGTTTGGAGACTTGTTGTTTCCAAGGAAATTGTCTATGACTTTTACGAAAGAACTCCATGCTTCAGACTCATTCGGCGTCATTGTATTCTGGAACAATCTGTCTGATTTTAAGGTTCGAATTTCAGGGCCTACAAAAATTTCTTCTTTAAGTTTAGCTTCAGAAAGTGCAGATAATTTGTCGCCCAGGTATTTAAAGCAATTATCTTGTTTATTTAAAGCTTTGACAAACTGCTTCATCAATCCTAACTTTATGTGAAGGGGAGGCAAAAGAACTAATTTTGGGTTTTTTCGTACTCGACTATCCCACTCGCGCGAAAAACATGGATACTTTGTGAATCCAGACTGCTGACCCAAAAGCATGGATATTATTTTGAGCTCTCCACAGAGTCATTGAAATCAAATAAACATAATATTATACTAAAATATTTTCTATTGATGTATCAAGTATTTTAAAGGAATAATTTTAAAGCAATTTAGGAAATATCGTAAAGGTAATTCTTTGCTGTAGTACAAAATATTTCACAGGGTTTGTTTCATTGACGTGATGGACTCAAACTAAATTCTTATTCAGAATCAACGTACCCGTATTAGCTAAGGACATTTATCAAATTCAAAACACCAAAAATCATGTCAGCCTGTGTAATTATTTAACTAACATCAACATGAAAATAAATTTCGAGAACCCAACACTTTTATTTTATTTGCAAAGCGAAAAAATAGCACGAAATAAGGAAAGAAAGAAATTAGAACAAGTGTGAAACTATAGATATCTAGGAAAATAATTAAAGCAACAGAAATGGAGAAAAAGAGATTACAGAATAAAATAGGAAAAGTAGGAAGTTGAAAAAAAATTTCTCGGCAGAAAAAAAAAATGGCAAACATACGAAACTCAAAATACTTCAAAAATATCTACCCTGAAAATTAAAAATGACAGAAAACTAAAAATCAAAGAAGAAACATTTTGGTTATGGGTTTCTTAAAAAAATAGAAAATAAAATAAAAAGAGATGGAATAAGGAACGAGATATATAGACAAACTCTACAGATAAAATCAATAAAGGAAAAAATAAAAAAGATTAGACAAGATAGAGAGAAATGGAATGAATACTACCAAAAAGGAAAATGATAAAATAAAATAAAAGAATTTATTGACGAGGCACTTAGATGAAATTCCATTTATATCTAATTAATATTTTTTTTATTTAATACACGACTACTGCTTTCAAATTACATTTTCTTTGCTAAATACTATGGTGGTTTTTGTTGTTGGGAGTGGAGAGGGTGTGGGACTTGGGCGGTTGCTACTGGGATGAACATTTTTATAAGGGGCGAGTTGGGTCAACAGGATTTAATCTAGGAGAAAATGAAAGATCACGCAGGAAACATTTAAAGGTTGCCAAAAGTAGTTTAATTTAGTTTATCGACTTTACAAGTCCTATAAAGATATACAAAATAAGATTCATTTACAATAACTTGAATTTAGATCGCAAGATTTGAAGGCGGTGTTCTTCCAGTCAAACCATTATTTCTCGTAGCCGATGATGATTAGGAGATGATTATTACCATTGAGGCAATATTTCTGCCATTACTAGTGGCTATTTTTGTCCAATTTACTTGGAGTTATTTTATGAAGTGTATGTCAATGTGACATATAAATTTTTACAAACATTTTTTCAACGCCAACTAAAATTGTTGGAAAAATGTTTGTAAGAGTTGTTTGTAAAAAAAGAGACGATAACTATTACATTATAATCACTTAAGTTAACAGCATGCATTAAATCACTAAGGTTAGTGCTAATTCCTCCAGCGTTATGGAAATAAAATCTTACTGTTATCGGTGGAGACTTCTACTTCGTTATACATTATTCTTCACAAATAAAAAACTTATCTTAGTTTTTTGCTCTCCACATAGTTCTAGTTAATGTGTGTGCAGGTTTCTCAGGAATAAATGTAATTTTCTGGTTGCCCATAACATATTTGAAAATTTAATTTTTCTTCCCTATTTAACGTTTAATGCGGAGAACGATGGGATCGGTGATAGGATTTAGATTTACACTAGGACAAACTACAACAAATAGTTCATAGCTAAATCACTAATCCCTAGTATACTATTGACCTAGCTCAATAAATGACCCATTGCCTTTACGTTCTCTTGATTTATACCAATATTAATTGCCCTAGCGTATTCTTAACTTACCCCAATAAATTAATTGTTGGCCTAGCCTACTTTTGAACTAGGCTAATAAATTGTTGATTATCCTATCATGCTCTTGACTTAAGCCAATAACTTATTCATTATCTTAGTGGGAAGTCTCATATGAAAGTTCTTCTCTTGTTTTCTTTATAAAATTTAATAAACAAAGGTATTTTTTTGTGTTGTCTTTAATAATTATTATTTTTTAGTGGTTATTTAATATACTTTTTTGATAATACTTATAAAACTTTAAATTTTCTAAATATTACAATCTTTTAATACAGTTCTTGTTCTAAATATATTGGTATTGATTTTTCTACACAATTCGTGCCACCATCTAATTTGAAAGAAAGAAAACAAACAACACAATTCGATTAGGTACGGCACCATCCGACACAAATCAAGTGTGATTTTATTACCACCAATACATCTCCCCCATTTTATTCAGTACAAGCAAATTAAATCCCCTACCAGGCCACATTTATAAATCGAATAAAAACTCCCATCTCGTCCGTTTCCAGAAGTTTCCTATTAGCGTTGAAACTTTCGTCGAAAAAAGTTACAGGTGTTAGATTCGTTGTTTCTCGAGAGAAGAGCATTAATTATTGGATGGATTTATTAGATTTTTATCGATCCGTTGAGGGCACATTTATGGTGGCTTTCAGCGGCCGAGTCCGGCCGAAAATGAAGGGCTCTCCGATGGATCAACGATGTAAAAATGTTTGCTTTGGCACTTTGGTAGCTTTAAAGGGCCTCTTTTCCGCACACATTATTCCCTTAGAATCGATACAGTTTACAAAGGCGGCATTACTTTCGTCTTGCAATATATTTTACTTGGATAAACTTTTATACTGATGACTAGATGAAATAGCATACAATATTCATTAAATTATATTATGTTATGTAATTGTTTATAGTTTTTATCTAATATCAAATAAGTATTCAGATGTTTTTTTGAAAGTTCAGACAAAGTTATATACACAGATAGTATATGAGCTAATGTAAAATATAGGTCATAAATTACATAAAATAACATATGTATATCATAATATATAATTTAAATATTTGACAAAAAACTATAAAGACTTTGTTTGTATATCATAATATCAAATTTAAAGATTTGATAAAAAGACTTTGTTTTGCCACTGAATATTCAAAAAATTGTGACAAAATCATTTTTGAAGTTAGAGTTTATTGTGAAATATTATGTAATATATGTTTAATAACGTGTTTTCTCAAATCCTTACTTAAAAGTACATTAAAGAACATCAATATGTAAAAATTACCTTTTAAAATGTTAATAGAAAATACCTTCATTATACTTAATTATAGAGGTGCAATAAGAATTAGTGAAGAAAGTAAAATTGTATTCAATTTAGTAGTAAAGCTTATCAAAATAATTGTCCAGTATTAATATTAAGATTTTTAATTGATAATTAATATATCTGATTTGAATATATAAAATTTGCACATATATTTGGCTTTGAGGGGAAACCCGTGGAATCAGAACAACAATCACTTTAGCAGTTATCTCCTCGAGCAGACACGTCCGTGGCTTTGAAATATCACCTCCCAATTATTATCTCAATTACTGTGATTTAATTGCTGCCAGTAGCACAGCGCTCTAGGACACAGTGTAATTTACCGCCAAAGTTCTCAGCAAGAATTTTCCACCTCCCTACTTCTCAATTTCTACTATCTATAGTATGGTTAAATAAACACAAAAATATATTTAAAAAAACGCAGAAATGGAAGCAAGAAATTTTATGCATCATATATTTAAGAGATGATTAATTGTAAAATATATGAATGGCCTTAATGCTGTTTAGGAAAATTTACTAATAATTGAAACATACGAAATCTACCACAAGACTAATTGTGGTAGATTGATACAAATCAATTTATAAAGTAACTACCTCTTTGGCTTGGTATATATATATATTCAAATAGTTAATTCATGTGTAATTCCTTTTAATAAAATTGTATACAAAAGCAGGTAAACGAGACGAGAATTCTTTAAATGAAATCTATAAAACGTAATTCTATTAAGGTAATTGTCCTTTGTTTGTTTATCGAACTGGAAAAGACGTATAACCATTTATCAAGTCTCCAGACCTAATAGATATTTATAAGTGAGAATAATTTATGTTAACGCTAACGTTAAAGCTGTTTAGCGAATTACTAAATGTCTGTAGTAAAAGTAAATATTTGAATTAATAATGGAAATATATACTAGAAAAGCTGAAGTTAATAATATAAATCGTAGTAACTTGTTGTGTTCTAATTTGTAGAATATTACACATAATTAGCATTGTGTCAAGGTTAAACTGTTACAAAATAACACGTTTAATAAACATATATTATTTTCATCATTATTTAATCGATAGTTTAGCCTCGGAGAGTTAAATACTCCAGCAAATCTCGATTCCCTGTCTCTAACTGCGCTAGGCTGATGAGATCCCAAATAGATCGAAACCGGTTTGTGACTGTGAGCTGTGATTTTGTTGCTCCATTTTGCAAACCATCGTTGAAGGGAGTCAATAAGCTCTTGGAGGAATTGAAGAGCTTTTGGTAGTGTGGGAGCATGTGTAGAGTGAATCATGGTTGTAGACATCAGCACAAAAAATGTTATATAAAATAAGTGACAGGGGAGAGTACTTTTTCGGGACTAAAGAAAAAGAAGAATTAAATATGGATTTCGGCTTTTCAGGATCTATTAGAGAGGAATTGTCTAATAATGAAAATGACATGAGGAGGGATATTTAGGAGGTGGCACTTGTATAATAGGCCTGGATTCCAGATAGAGTCAAAAGCTGCCTGGACAGCTAAAAATAGTCAAATAGGGTAAAGTAGAACACTTGTTTTGTTCCATAATTTTATTTCCTATCCTAACCGATCGAAACACGTGTCAGGCAACTGAAAATAAAATTATGGAACAAAACAAGTGTTCTACTTTACCCAATTTGAAAATATGGTTCCATCAAGAAAGTAGCGCAACAAGTATTCAGTATAAACTAAAAATAGAGCTGCAGAAGAAATGCATCATAAAAATCTAGAAAACCAGTGTCTTTCCATTTACAATACATTACCTGTTTATCTTTTATTAATTTAATTAATTTAGAATTAATACCTTTGGAAAATTTGCTGGATATCAAACGTTTCATTGGAATATACAAATCCATAGCATTATACAAAATGTCATAAAACAAACCAACAGATCTAAGAATAATAAATAATCATTGAAAGCAAAGTAATAGCCCTTTAAGAAATCATTTGTATAATTACACAGTCACAAACAGTTATTAATTTGCGGAGATTTCAACCTCCCTACTTTGAAATGTGATTCGAGCTGCTTAATATGTTATTCTCTGCACCCAAATGATATTGAAGCTGAAACAATTCTTACGTAATCCTTCTAAAATTTAAAATAAATCAATACAATTCCTAATCTCAGGGGGAATTTTTTGGACTTATTTTTTTCAAATATGCAAGATATTGATAGTTATGAATCGGGTAACCTCCTTTTGAATACTAGTGAACACCACAAAGCTCGCTGTTTATCCATGATTATCACCTGTGATACCTTACAATCTTCAATATCAATATTGATATTGATGCAGATAATTTGTATAGAATTATTAAAACAGGTATGGATACGTTTTTTCCAACGCGAAATATTATTATTAAATGTGATCGCTACCTTAAATTGATGAAAACCGAACAAAAAAAGCTAATACATACAAGTTACGAAGCTTGCTCACATTAAATACAAGAGGACCAGTAAAAATGAAGATTATTTAATCTTTACTTAATTACGTGGCCAATGTAAACATTTATCTGAGTCTTTATATAGAAACTACATCCGTCGAATAGAAATGGAGATTGAAGATGATGCCAATTTTTTCTGAAAGTACATAAAGGATTTAAAGAATGAAAATGGCATACCCACTTATATGACATACCAAGGTCATGCTGTTTCATCTACCGAAGATATAAATGAGTTTACACAACACTTTAAATTATGTTTTTCTGATGAGCTTTTGGAAGGACCGCATGAGGTGCTATTGGTTGACAGTCTTTATATAATTCTAAATCGACAGATTTTTTTTATCTTGGTTATTGTTTATTATATTCCTGTTTTAATATTGGTTATAATGTTGTTGTCCGAAAAATCTTATTCTTGCTCTCCCTGACTCCCTCAGGCTATATATCTGGGTTTGTAAGTACATCGCCTGATTCTTTGGGAACTCCTACATATCTTGAAACAATTATCGGTTTCGACGGTTTCATGTTGTTTACGATCTATTTTTTCGATTTTAAATTGAATTTCTGGAAATTTTGGTTCTGTAAATGCTCTAAGCTTGTCTTCGGTATAGTCATATTTGTATTTCCCAATATGAAACCACTTGCACAACAGATTTTAAATATTTGCAGCATCCCGCATGCACTCCCCCCCTCATAATTTTTATATTTAGGTCTACTAATGGGAATATTACCATACCACTTGCACTTTGTTGCAGGAACGTTTTTACACACATCATCTTGAGCTGGCGCTATTTTAACTTGTCTTTTGTGGTTTATAAACCACCCCTTCCTTTGTTTTTCCTACAATGATTCGCCTTATATTGATATTGTCAGTATTATCATTTCCTTTGACTCTACCGTCTCGTTTATTTTGTTTTGAATCAATCACTGCACTGGTTTGTTTATATACATCTGAGTTCATTGACCTGATTTCCTTGTCAGATGATCGCTTGGTGCATTACGCGGACTTTTTCTCTGGATCCCAGGAATCCATTTTTATGATGTAGTCTCGACTTACCTTGCTGTTCGCCTTGGATGTTAAATTTTCTATTTTGTTTATATTTGTAGTGCTCTCTTGTGATATTTATTGAGATGCAGGTGTAGTGCACTGCATTATCAATAATTGCTTTAGCGTTCTTACTTCTTCTTGTAGAAAAGTTACGTTACTACTTAAGTTATTTATGATCGTATCCGTTGATTGAAGTAGGTATTTTAAATATTGTATTTCAACTTTCATTGATTTGTCAATACCTGTCTCTTCACTGCTAAGCGATGACTCTGGATCAACTCCATTATTGTCTTTAACTTCACCGCTGTCAGGTTATGGTTCTGGGCAACAGATTATGGTGCACAACAGTTTTAAAATATTTGCAACATCCCACATGCATTCGCCCCTCACAATTTTTATATTTAGGTCTACTAATGGGTATATTACCATACCACTTTGTTGCAGGAACGTTTTTACACACATCATCTTGAGCTGGCGCTATTTTAACTTGTCTTGTACTAGAATAAAGAAGATATATATATATATATATATATATATATATATATATATATGAACGGCAAGAATTCACGGACGTTATGATGTAGAATAGAATGGAGTAACGGGATTCAAGTCCAGACGAAATGTAGGTAGCAATAAAAGATGTAGATAGAGGACTTAAGCAAAAACTACATCTTTTATTGCTACCTACATTTCGTCTGGACTTGAATCCCGTTACTCCATTCTATTATATATAACAACCTGGAGAGTGGTTCTATCTTCCAATGGAGTGAATGATCTTTACAAGATTTTCGATTTTCTGATACTAAAAACATTTCAAAAACACTTGAAGTGATAAAAGACATTTTCAATAGTTTTTCTGGTGGAGATTTGGACATGGCAAAAATCATAAAAACACTATTACAATAAGTAGGTAAACTATAAAATAGATATGAAGAATTGATGCAAAATGTACACTTAATGTGGCAAGTAACATTCCACAAGGATGAAGAAGATGCATAGGTGGCTAGTACAAAGTTAACAGCCTATTCTAACACGACATAATTAAATAAAGAGAATGGTAATCCATACTTACACTGAATTGAAAAATTCACTATGTTTTAAACACAAATAATTATTGTAAAAATATTATATAACGTGTAGGCACAATTATATAAATCTAAACAACACAGCACGACTCGAGTTTCGACTTGATATATAAGGTAGAACAGTACCATCTGATATCGTCCAGTTTCTTTGTAATCCTTTTAAAAACTTCTACTTATCTGGCACAGTTTGATCATTTTGAAACCTTCACTACAGGACCTTCTAAATTTCTCCTCACTGATGATATTTTCAGAGGTGCCTGTCCTCTAAATGTTCAAATCCCTAAGTCGTTCTTAGTTTGAATAGGGCATCAACGAAAACGAACTGTATTTTTGGAAAAATTGGTGCTCGATAACGTTCTCCAAACATCATTCATCGGCGCTGTTCTGCCCCGAAGATGATTTCTAATATTTTGTGTACATCATTTTCTGACAGCAAGTTGTTCAATAGGTAGTTCCAGATAATCAACTCTACATAAGCCATAAAGAGGTATTTAATCATGTAATGGCTTTGGATAACAGATTCACTTCTGGTCCTGATGGAATTCCTAACTGTATAATAAAACATTGTATTTTTTCACTAGTGAACCCAAAATATAGACTTTTTCAAACTTCGATCAGCTTCCGTAAATTTCCGTATTTGTGGAAACACAGTTTTATTGCCCCAATATTTAACTCAGGTAGGCGAGACATGGTCAAAAATTATCGCGGAGTAGCAATCCAATCTGTTATACTAAAATAGTTTGATATGATTGTGAATGGCTCCACAAATAATTTCTTGCAGTCAACATGGTTTTATGCCTGGAAAGTCAACTTTGACTAATTTACTTGTCTACAAGCAATTTCTGTCTGATGCCTTGGCAAATAACAAATAAGTCGATGTCTATACACGGATTTCTCCAAGGTATTCGACAGAGTGAATGCTGATTTATTGCTGTTTAAACTTGAAAGTCTCGGGTTCAACACAAATATTGTATGCTGGTTAGAATCTTTCCTTAAGGGCCGAACACAATCTGTAAAAATTAATGGCATTTCATCAAATAACTTTAATGTTACTTTGGGGGTTCCTCAAGGCTCACACTGCGGTCCTGTTTTATTTCTACACTTTATTAACGATATTTGTAACATAATTGAGAAATGTAAGTATTTATTATATGCGGACGATTAGAAATTTTTTGAATAATAAATAATATTGCGGATTGCGCCATGATTCAAGAAGACCTGGATAGACCGTCAATTTGGTGTCCTAGAAATAAACTTTACTTAAAAACGGATAAGTGTGTCTCAGTACCATTTTACAAGGGCACAAACGATATTGGGTTTAGTTATAGCCATGATGATGTTGCATTACCAAAGGAGTCTGAGATAAAGAATCTAGGTGTCATATTTGACAGCAGATTAACGTTTCGGCCTCATATAATATCAAAGTGCAATAAAGCCAGAAGTATATGGGGATTCATATTGCGAACATGTAAGATTCTCAACACGCAACGTTTAAAGCTATTCCAATTCGAGAATGCAAAACGAGAACAAATTGCAGAAAGAAGATCCCAAATACGTCTTATTATTCATATTCAAAGTATTTGCATTTTTTTGAGTAGAAGTTTCTGGATCTTCCCAAAACCCCATTCAGTAAATTATCTTCCACTTATATCATTTTTACTGTCATTAGCCTTCCTGGTTCTCCAATTCGTCTCAATGTGCCTGTTTCGTGAAAACGTTGGAGACTTTGAAATGTTTTTTATTAGTAATACATATTACGGTCAGAAAATGGTTCAAAGTACAACTCCTATCTTGTAATAAATCATCATCAGCAAATCCATAAATGAAATGCACGTCAGTCTTCTCAGCGTTAGTAGCGATTCATGATATAGGACTTCACTAAAAATTTTAACTATTAAAAACAAAAAATAAACGTCAAATTGCGAAACGTCACTCAATTTGAATAAATTCGATAGATACCAAATGTGATCACGAGACGTATTCAAATAAAATCGATTTTAAAACTGTATTTCTTTTCGATCTCTGCACTTGCCTGCTATTAGTAGATAGACACAGTTCTTAGTTATTAGAATGTTATTAAAAGATAACAATGCATTTAAAAAAAATATGTTGTACTCGGTAAACTTCGACTACATTAATAATTTTAAAAATATCAAAAATGGTTTTGTCGAAAAAATTGTTCTCCCTTTATCTTCGAAACAAAAAGGATATTCTAAAATCATCAAGTTCAAAATATTCTTAGAATAGTCTAAGGAATAACCTCTTTAATTTTACCGTATGTTTAATAAATTGTATACTTACAAGTATCTTTATAACTTAATTTTGCGACTTAGTAAGTTTAATTTAATAATTTTAGTTTATACAATAATTCTTAGGTTTATTAGTCAAGCTATTTTTCGGGAATGTGTTCAGAAATTGTTATAATTTATCTTTTTCCTGATGAATAACTTAATTTATTTTCACAGCCTATTCTATTCTTTAATCTTACAATCACTAAATATTTTAACATTTGATATATCCAGGCTTGGTCGTCAAAAAGTTCGATGTGGTTCTATTAAAACTGAAGCATTTTCTACTCTTTGTCCAATAAAATGTAGAAATACGTTTAGACAAGAGCAGATTAGAGATGTGTTAACAGAACTAAAGTACTAAAACTGGTTTCAATCCGGCAAATTTGATGTTAGGTCACCACATTCTGAAAGATCAGCTAAAATTAATGAAGGCACACTAAAGGAATTAATTGAAGCAACCCGGCATATGTCACAAAAAATGTCTTTTAAAGACTAAAATATGCTTTATATGAGCAATAATAGTTATTTAAGGTACAAGTGTAAAAAGTGATGCTTTATTGCACGAACTGGCGTTTAAAAACACGAGCGAGGAACGAGCGAGTTTTTTTAAAGCCAGGAGTGCAATAAAGAAACTTTTTACACGTGTGCCTTACAAAATTTTATCTTCGATCGTAAAGGATTTCAAAGAATATATTCTTATGAGTAATATTTTAATGTCATTTCAATAATTCAATTAATGAAAACATATTTTACCCGCAGTGCACTACTGAAAGCGTTACTTAGCAACCAGTAAACAAGTTGCACAAATGTCGGCCGCCATTATTATTTATGGAAAAAAATGTTCGCTTTATTGTAATCGCTTCGACTTGCATTAAATGAAATCTTCAGAGTTCTTAAATCTGCCATTTCGTTTGTATTATATATTTTATTTATAGTTTATTAGTTATTTGTATCAATTAATAAAAAAATATATATTCATCTGTCAAATTTGACATTTCTGTGCAATAAAAATAGTTTGACATTACCGTGCAATAAAAACGTAAAAAAGCACTAGTGCTTTAAAAAGCCACTTTTACAATGAAAAATGATTCAAAAAGCGTCTACTTTGTGTACGATCGTAGATAAATATATAAATGGAATCCTGTAACAGCATTTGGAAGCAGCATTGATGATCTATATTAATGGGTTTGAGTGGAATATCCTTCGAAGAAGTGTCCTCCCTTCAGCCAAAATTTTGAGTATATTTTATTATTTTGAATATATTTTTTGTGATATTTATTTTATATGAAAGAAGTGCAAAGATATAATAAAGAATAAAGTTGCTGAGATATTAAATATATTAAATTTGATAGTTTGGAATCATTTAATACTTGAGGATTGTCTAGAAAAATGTTATATGTTAAAGATAATTAAGTAAAAAGAATGAACCGACCAAAAGCACTTAGGATGATGCAATCTGTTTAGTGAAAACATGGTTTTGAGAGTTACGTAAAGATAGATTTGATAACTACACAAAGAAACAATATGATGGCTTCTAGGTCAATCGAGATCAAAAAGATGTTTCAGAACAAAACCAATATCCAGTTAATCAGTGCAGATTTATACTTTTTTAAACAGTGTTTAAAGAACAATATGTATCCCAAATTCATAGTGAACAAAACAAGAAAACTTAAATTAAATTTGAAATCAGTCGTTTATATAAAAAACGTACCAACCTGGAGCTTGACGCATACGAACTCCACCAAAAACAAAAAACAAAAGTTAAGCAGGTCCACCTCATATTTGGGATCAGTATCAAACCAGAATATACATATTAATAAATAAATGCCAAAATCATATCAAAATTGCACAAGTAGTAGTAGAATGTATTCTAATTCTAATTCACTATGCTTACATAATAAAATCGAAAATAACAATAAATTCTTACAAAACTTGTGTTTGCTCATGGAAAGGCTTGAGTTCATAATAAAATGTTCCTCCACTCTTGCCTGCAACTATGACAATGCTGTCACAAAAGGTCTTTATGATGAAGGTTCACAATTGTCTTGCCAAATTTCGCTTCTTTTACGCTAAGGAGAGGACTTTAATTAAACTTGTCATTTTGATCCAGAAGAAAATTAAACACCTCCTGAATAAATATCGATCATCCAAAGAGATCCAAAATACAAACACGTTAATCCATCAAACGTTGGTACATAACAAGAGTGATCAATTTTTTTTTCGAATAAAAATTATACCTTTAAGAAATGCCTAAGAGACACCCCCAGCCGTCTCGTTAGAAGAGATGAACAACGACATTGAAATTACCTCCATGCAACTAAGTCAAGAAGAGGCACCCCGTTTCTAATCTAAAATTCTAACATCAAAGATGCAAATCTGTTATTAGATTATGGCCGTTATATTGTACTTGAAAGAAATCCTTTAAAAACTTACATAAGAAACAACAACAATATTTTGAAAACTCCAACATCTTTATTCGAGAAAAAATCTATCTGGAAATTATAAGTCAAAAATCCGAAATTACCTAAGCTCTATTATCTACCGAAAATACATAAACCTGGAAACAAATACAGGTCCATTGTATCCAACATAAATTGACCAACATACAACATTGCTAAATGGTTTGTAGAAAAATTCAATAATTTAACAATTAAAAGTGATAATTCCGTCAAAAATTAATTTTAACTAAAACAATTATTAAAGGATGTTAAAATATGGCCAGATGAAATGTTAATATCTTTCGATGTAGTTTTTTTCCGAATATACCGGTAGACAAAAGCGTTAAAATACTCTAGGACATTTTAGATTGTCATGAATTCTAATACTTTCGAATTTTACAAACAAACCTTTGAAACTGCTATGGGTAACCCACTATCACTTTTATTGGCAAATATTTTTCTAAATACATTAGAACAGAAATCAAAAGAGTCAATACCCAACTTTCCAAGAGTCTGGTATCGCTACGAAGACGATGTATTTGCAATTATAAAAAGAGACCAAAAGAAATTAGATAACCTGGTTCTGATAAGTTAAATGATCAATATGAATCAATTAAGTTCGCAAAAGAATCGGAAAATAACATTTCTTGATTTATTAGTTCATAGAATTGATAACAGAATAGAATTCAATGTACATACAGAAGACACACATACCTTCAATTACATTCATCTGATTTAAACAGAGAAAAAGAATTTAGTTCGATTTTAAATATAGCAAACTTACTCAAGTATAATACAAATACAATAATAAAACTAATTAACAAAAACTTAAATAAACGCAAAATAAAACTAACCACCTATTACAGAAAAAAAAACTAAAAAGGCATATTTAAAATTAATTTTTTCACAATTTTCAAATCTAAAATTCAACAAATTATTTAAGGAATATAACCTTTCACTAGCTTTGTATACCAATACGCAAAAATCGATTCTTGGCAACACATTTAATAAACTATGCTATACCGAAAACAACTGTGACAAAATTTATATCGGGCAAACTGAAAGAAACATAGCAAGCAGGTTCAAAGAACACATTTATCACGCAAAAAAATAAAATTCCGAAAAATCAGCCGTAGCACACCACACAATAACAACTGGACATACATTTTCGATAGACAATAGTACACTTTTAAAATCCTCGTCTAGAAAGAATATAAATATGTTAGAGGCAATGGAAATGAAAATAAAATAACCCTTTGTTAGAATTAATGCCTACAGTCTTCACTGTCACAGTTGTTGCGCCATCCTCATTAGGAGTTTCCCAATAATCTCGTTACCAGGTATTACCCGCACTCGTTTTTTTATGTATATATTACGCACAATTTTGTAATTTAGTTAGTAAGCTATTAATAATGAGTGCTTTGCACTCGAAATGTATACATTTAACGAATACAAAATATTTTGTGAAAGAAAATGTTACAATTGCTTTCCTGTTTAGTGGGATTTCAAAAGAAACCAATTTTTGAGCTTCTATTGAAAACAAGAGTCCAGAATTAATTTATTAGAAATGGTGTAAGGTTCCACCATTCCTTATATAAGTCTGCAAGCTCGCTAAATGCTTCTATAGATGCCACACCTACCGTATTCTCCAGATCTGATACCTTCTGTAATAACCAGAAGGTATGTACCGGTATATGCAAAAAAAATTTAGACGATAAAAATCTTTACTTCAAATAGGGAGGTTAAAAGTCACCTGGATCATTTATAAATGAGACACAATAACTTTGTTTTGTCACTATATTTTAAATAATTACAGTGACTATAGTTTTAGTTTGATAATGACTAGCTTATAGTCGAAACTATAGTCACTGTAATTGTTTAAAATATAGAGGTAAAACAAAGTAATTGTGTCTCATTTACAAATAATTCAAGATGTATCATGAAGTAAACCCCTTTACCATTAAATATTTCACCTGGATCAGTTTTTTTTTGTCAGCAAAAATTAAAATATGAGTGCAGTATCATTTTATTTCTAGAAAGATTCCAAAAAATAAAATGGAAAGAAACTAGACAACGAAATAAGGAGTAGTACTCTAAACGTATAGTCTGCTCCATAGCCAGAAATTTACCTACCAACTTAGCAAATCTACTGTGGATGCACTTCATAGCCTCACAATAGGCATAGAAGCTTCACTACAGCACAAATTTCGCTAGAATGGTGTGTCAAAACTAAACAAGCAACGGCTCAAGCTTAAAACCTTTTAGAGAATGCGTGTCTTGGTATCACGGGGGCTATACATACCACTCTCTCTGTTGCAATAGAAGCTTTACTAAACCTACTTCCCCTACACGAATAAATCAGAAAAAAGTTTTAATGAATAGGACTGGCATAATGCAGGACAGAAATTCGGGAGCTTAGAAATTCTGAACCTGAATACACCAGAGTTCTTATAAATACAGTCGACGTATTGCCGATCAAATTTGCTTTCGTATCGCGCTTTCAAGTGATTATTGACAGTCTCCAAGTCAAAAAACTAAAACATATCTCCGTAATCTGGTATACAGTTACATCAAAAACGGAAGCGAGCTCCGGCATAAGCATATACGGGCCTAAATACAGTCAATCAGTTTATTTCGGACAAGAACCATTAGTCCTACAGGTTGAAGCAATAGCCTTGGAAAGATGTTTTGTACCAAATAGAGTTACAAAAGAGCACACATGCATCTGATCTCAGACAATTAGGTTGCCCTTAAGAACTTCAAAGCACATAGCTTCAATTCTAGAACTACTTGGAACTGTAAACAAACTCTGAACCAATTGGCCAAAGGCTCACTCTAATGTGACGAACATACCAATGTGCTTGCTAGGGAAGAAGCTGCGACTACTATGATCGGACCAAAGCGTACATGTGTTCTATCAAAAGCACATAGGAAGGGCGTTGTCCCTTTTTTAGAGAAACATCTAATTATAAAAAGGAAGCTTCCTGGTTTTGCATTCAGAATATATTTGAGATCTATCTCCTATATTTAGAATAGATATGTCTAGTAATGTTAACGGTGTATGCTTCTACTTCATAATACATGATTATTCACAAATAAAACACTTTTAAACTTTGTTTGTATAACAGGGACTTTATTAAGTGACTATAGACTCGAAATGGTCGAAATTATAGTCACTTAATAATAATAAAGTCCCTGTTATACAAACAAATGTTTTATTTGTGAATGTCTTGTAATGTATTATATTTCTACTTAATATCATGAAAAATATTATCAAAATTCATAACGATTAACACGTTGACCGCTTTGAAGTACTCCATTGGGGCCACGTCAGTCACCGATGACTGACAGTGAGTACCTGCTTTAAACTTACTATTTAGCGCTGTTAGTTACGAGTTTCGTGTTAATTATTACTAGGATTGCATGATACGGTCCTTCTGCACTTTACTACAACTTGAATATTCCTTCAAACAGCTGTAGGTTTAACACGTTAACGCCGGCGGGTACCACCGGTGGTACACGAGTTTTTACGCTTTTGGCACGCCACTGATTACTTCCATGGTGACAATAAATAATTTTTTCTACTCCCATAGTAGTAAGTAGGCAATAACGCAATCGTTTGTTGATTAGTAACCATGGCATTATGATACATGCACGTAATGAAGAAGAAACTAGCACGTAATATATTACGTAACCATTATTATTACGAAACTCAAATCAAGTAGCCTAGACAAATTAATTTGACATTTATCGTTGTTGAATACATATTACATTGACGTTATTTTGGTTTAATTATTATTAATAACTAATTTATTAATTGTTAAAATGAGTGAAAGTGACTCCACAGAAGAAATTGTTGGAACTCCACCAGAAATTAGGCAACTAGCAGAACATACCGCAGCGGATCTTCTCCCGGAAAAATCCAAAGAGCGTTATGAAGTGGTTTACGGTAAATTCATGGATTAGCATATGAATAGTGTTCAGTGTTTTTCGGAAAATGTGTTATGTGCTATTTTGGGGAAATATCATCTCTTTGGGCCATGTATTCGATGCTGCGGAGTGTTTTAATAGTAAACATAACCTCAATATTGCAAAGTATTCCAAATTATAATTAATGGGAGTAGAAAAAGTATAGTACACAACTCGAGTTGTAAGTCACTTACGTACTCGTGGAATTACTGCACTCGCCTAACGGCTCGTGCGCAACTTTTTCCACTCGTACGTAATATATGACTTACAACTCTCGTTATGTTCCATAGCAACCATAACAACCATAGGCGTGCGAGCCAAATTTTGTCATTTTAAATGAATAATTGTAGGGTACAAAAACGCCGGCGTCAACGTGTTAATCTCGGAAAAAATGTACTATATTGAAATAAAATCCATATATTTAATAAATAAAAAAATTTCCCATTGAAAAAAAAATTAAATAAGCATATTCCTACTCATTTTATAAAATAAAACTGAAAAATAAAGAAAACTTTTTTTGACATTTTCAAATGTGTTAAGAAATAGTTTGGCAATTTGTAATTTCTAATATTAAATTTTCTATCTACACAGTACTCAAATATAATTATTATACTTCTAGATATTTCCTTATTTAATATTTTGGCAAAAATGCTTAACATATACATTTTATAGTAAACTTAAAACTTTGTAAAATACATAATTCTAAATTAATTTGACGAATGAAGCACTAATAACATAATAAAGTACATAATTCTATAATTACATAACATAAATTAATTAACAAAAAAGTTTAACGTTCTGGTAGGATTAACAAACTCAACAACTTGTAATAAAATCTTTATAACTTAAAAAAGTTATAATAAATTTAACTTTATACTACCGACCATCCAGATAATCTAATTACTCTTAACATAAAAAAAAAAACGTGTATTCAGCAGGAGAAGGTTGTGATTTACGGCCATTATGTTCTTTCGTCGTTTATTTCTCATCCGCACCAAGGCTGTACCACATAAATCTGCCTTAGTTTTCGTAAAACGGGCATTTCGTCGGACGCGGATATTTATCAACATCATGACGCAGTGTAACCAATTTCTGGTCTACGGCAGCGAATAACTCATTGCATAAAATCCCCGACACAGAGAACTCGAGGAGAAAATCTGACGAATTGAACGGGAGCTTTATTTACCTTAAAATTGGTCGACATTTCGCGGTACGTTTTTCTCATTCAGAAGCTTATTACTTTTAGATATATTGCTTTCAAATATTTTCGCTAGTTTATTCGAATGTCGCGAAGCTTTCTATAAATAAAAAACTTTGATGTGTATATAGAGAAAGAGAGTAAATAAATTGAATTAATAATACATGTAATATCAAAAATTGATATAAAGTTTATTAATTTTTATTTGTATATTTACAATAATTAGAAGACTACCAGTAAAAGTCCTAAATCAATTGACAAATATAACATCAACTTATTTCTGGATTTTTTGTTGTTGCGTTAGAGTAAAGTAAAATTCAATTTTTTTCTTTTTTGGAAAGCCTGGTTTGAAAGATAGTTTATTTTTATTTCTTGTTTCTCTTGTCATCATATCACGTATATAGAATAAAATTTCGGGATTAATTATGCTATACTAACATAAAAACTTAAAATTTAGAATACTCTTCTATATTTAGAATACTCTATCTAAAATTGAGCAAAAGTAAGTTGCAAACTTAACTGTTCTAAAATAATTTAAAGAAGATGCACACCATTTATAATTTAATTAATGAAGCAGAATTTAATAAGGAAAGTTAGGCAAACTCTAGCCGAAAACTTATTTTCCTTTAAAATCAATAAGATTAAAATGCCACTTAATTTATCATAATTTTTAATAGAATGTTAATTCAACGTAAACGTAAACCCAACTAATAATTTTCAAATAATATTGCTTGTTGTAATAATTTAATCTCTATCGCATTTTATTTTATTTGTTTCAATAAGCAAACTCCATTACTATTCGTCTTACTAAGCCGGGTCTACAGGGGGTATATTATTGAATTTTCTTATTTCATCGCTGTTTACCTTTGAATATTGATTTTACTTTTCCTTTTGTCCCCTCTTCTTAAATTTCAAATCCAGTTTACCGAATAAATTATTATAATAACGTGCTAAATAAATATTATTAAATCATGTTATATCTAACAATTTGCTTATGCTAATTTTGTATTTATTAATTACAAAATTTAAATTCAATTACGTATAATTAATGTATTTAAAATGGTGGAAATTTAATAATAATAAACAGCTATGAACACAAGTAGATTAGCTGTATTATATATATTAAATTTTTGCAAAACCATTTATAATACATAACAGATGTAAAAGAAGTACAAAACAAATCAATATTTAAAAAAAAAACACAAACTTCGACATGTATTGTGTGTCGCAATATTAACACATGTTTTGATTTTGCTACCCTTCATGCGGTAAAGTGTTGTATATGCTATTAATAAAACATTTAATAGCTGATAGTTTAGGTTTAGTTAGAATATATAACAATATTTTAAAAAATATGAGCCTTGTATCCACGCATACAATATTTGGTCGAAATTATGATATAACTCCAAGTTCAGGCAGTTTGGATCAATTGGTGTTGCACAACACACCAGTGTTCTAAACATAAACCGTATAAATATCAATACTCTATAAAAATATAGTTGAGTCATATAAGAATTTGGCGTTGTGAATACGAATTACAAATTTTAAGAAGTTTTCTAGAGCTTATACTCAGAAGATCTATGTGTCAATGCTTATAAAGACTAAATGACCCAAGAACTGTGTCCTGATGGCCATGAGTAGCGAAAAGAGTTTGTTGAGTGAATTATTGACATCGGAAGCACATTTTCATTTTGATGGCTCTGTTAATTGTGAAAATCGTCGGTTCAGAAACCCATATATAATTTTAAAAATATAAATTAACTTTCAAAAGGAATAATACAATTCTTTCTGCCTAAATATTATATTGATGTAAACCACGTGTTTTAATAAGACATGCTACATATCCCGTAAAATAATTCAATTACTGATCATATACTTTGTTAATTACGCGGGTTCGCGATTTGGTTTTAAAATTACAAATACCAGTATATTGAATAAATGTATTTATTTCAACTACTGACTAAGAAATAATAACAAGTAACAAATAAAGGATAAAGACAAGACTTAGAAAAATAATAATAAAGAATTGAAATGATATAGCGCGGACACGACCGAATGGTAATATGTTTCTTTCACGATGGTTCAGACAACACTCACTTAGAAAAATGGTTAAAGATCTAGGTTTGAGGAAGAAGTGCAGGGATTGGTCAGATTAGAAGAAAGAGGGAGTTTACGGAAGGAAATAGATATAGTATTTTATTCAAGAAAGACAAGGATCGCAGATTGCGGGGTGGAAATTACCAAGGGTTTTCAGGTCTGGCGTTTGGGCGAAGAAAGGTCGTTTACAACTTAAGCCGTCGCGCGCGGATTAGCCCTTATAGCCCCCAATTGAGCACGAATTTAACACGATGAATAGAAATACAGAAAATTGTACACAATGGTTTATTACCCTTCGGCCATGTCCGTAATGCGCAAGAAAACACTAAAATCACGTTTTAGAATAATATAAATTCTTCGAAATATAAATGTATAATTTCGCGTTAACATTCCGCGCCCCATTGAATGTCAAACATTCAATTGTATTCACTTGCACTAATTTCACCAAGGGGACATAATTTCACAACGGGACGCACAAATGAACCGGTACTGGCTTTCACTGTTGCACTCCGAACGACTCCATCGGAACCTGGGTGAATTGCCTCGACTCTCGCGAGGCGCCACTGAAGGGGAGGCACGTTATCTTCGCGGATGATGACCAAGCGTCCGACGCTGACACTGGAAGTCCCGTCCTGCTGCCACTTGTTCCGTTTGTGCAATTCGGAAAGATACTCCTTCTGCCAACGTTTCCATACGTGTTGCCGTAATTTTTCGACGTATTGCCAGCGCGAAAGACGATTGTCTGGTACATCACCGTAATCGTGACATATTGGCGCAGTTATCGCATCTCCGATGAGGAAATGGCCTGGTGTGAGAGCCGATACGTCGTTGGGATCCTCAGATAAGGTACACATTGGTCGTGAATTTAACACTCCTTCAATTTGTGTTACCAAAGTGTGAAATTCGGTGTACGTAAGCATGGCGTTCGCAGCAACTCGATGTAGATGGTGCTTAATGCTCTTTACTGCGGCCTCCCATAGTCCGCCGAAATGAGGGCCACGCGGTGGTATCAAAGTCCATTTAATTCCTTGAGATGACAAGGCAGTCTTTATATCATCACCGGAGACATCAAGAAAATGGCCTAACTCGCGTAATTGATTACGTGCTCCAACGAAGTTTGTCGCATTGTCCGAAAATATCTCCGCTGAACAACCTCTCCGTGAGATAAGCCGGTAGAATGCAGCGAGAAAGGCTTCAGTGGTAAGATCTGCTACAATTTCGATGTGAGTGGCCTTTGTCGCGAAGCACACGAAAACACATATATACACTTTAATCGTCTTTTTTGATCGGCGCGATCCCTCCTTTATCGTGAATGGGCCACAGTAGTCCACGCCGCACTTCAAGAATGGCCGAAAAAATTGAGTTCTGCAGGCCGGAAGCGATCCCATAATCGGTGCAGAGGAGTGTGGCTTGGCCCGAATGCACTTCACACAGTTGCGTACGACGTCTCGAGTGATGCTTCTTCCTTTCAAAGGCCAGTATTTCATGCGGACTTCGGCGAGGGTTGCTTGAGATCCAGCATGAAGCTGTTTCTCGTGAATGTCGCGTATGATTAATTTTGTTAATTTATGTTTGTCCGGTAACACAATTGGGCATTTACGAGATAAAGGAAGGTCCGACTTCATTAATCGCCCACCCACCCGAATCAATCCATTGTTGTCCAAGAAAGGATTAAGAGCAATAAGGGTGCTTGACCTTAGTACCTGTTTTCCTTTAGCGAGTAAATCTCGCTCACGACCAAAAACGGTTCGTTGCAGGTAACGGATTATGGTGGTGGTCGAGTGGTGGAGTTCATCTGCAGTTAGGGGTCCGCCCTTCCTCACAGTGGGATTCTTAAATCGTAAGACATACGCTATAATCCTCACCGTCTTCCGAAATGACGAATACACTGGAATTACATCATCTTCGGGCGGAATCGCCACAACGCAGCACTTCATTTCCGGAACATCTAAGATGGGTTCGAAGACCGGAGGTGATTCAGCCTTTGTTAGAAATACTGGTCCATGCCACCAAAATGTAGATTCGTGGAGTTCGGCGGGAGATAATCCTCTGCTGATTAAGTCAGCTGGATTTTCGTGCGTTCTGACGTGATGCCAATCATTCGGGTCAGTCAATCGTTGAATTTCACCAACACGATTGGCCACAAAAGTTTTAAAGCTTCGCGATTCCGACTTAATCCACGTTATAGCTATAGTGGAATCCGAATAGAACACACGACGAACAATTGGAATACCTATCACGGAACACACGCGATCACTGAGTTCGGCAAGTAACAACGCTGCGGAGAGTTCAAGTCGCGGTATAGTTATTGTCTGCACGGGCGCCACACGTGATTTCGCACACAACAAATGAGAAGATATCCTAACGTTATTCTTTACACTTACTACGTAAATACACGCACCATATGCTTGTTCACTTGCGTCGGCAAATCCATGAAGCTCAATATCAACGTCATTTTCACATAAAACATTTCTCGGAACAGTTATTTTGCGCACTTGAGGTAGTTTATCTGCATAGATATTCCACCTGTCGAGGTAGGAAGCAGGTAGGGGTTCGTCCCACCCACACTTTAACTTCCACAAGTCCTGAATGAGGATTTTCGCCGAAATAATAATGGGCCCAATTAGGCCGAGAGGGTCATAAATACGCGAAATGTCACTAAGGATGGATCGTTTCGTAACAACACTAGTCGCGATTTCACTACACTTATACGCTAACGTGTCAGATTTAGTGTTCCAGATAGTACCTAATGTGGTTACACTTTCGGAAAAGTCGCGGGTTAAAATGGTTACCGGGTCGCGTTCATCTGAATGAAAACTTTCGAATACGCTATTATCGTTACTAGCCCACTTTTTTAGCTCGAATCCACCCTTTCCAAGTAAAGCACTCACTTCGTCCCTTACTTCGATTAACTCTTCGATAGAGTTTGCACCCGTAATAAGGTCGTCCACGTAAAAGTCTCTTAAGCACGTTTTGCTGCCGACGGGATAATTCTGCGCCTCAGTTTTCGCGAGTTCTCGCATCGACCGAATAGCTAAATAAGCCGCGGGAGCCGTTCCATATGTTACAGTTGTAAGCTCGTATGAAATGAGCTTATCTTGCGGACGCTCTCTCCACCAAATCCTCTGGTACTTCCTGTCTGATTCACAAATTTGAACCTGCCTGTACATTTTAGTAATGTCCGCGGTAATCACGAATTTTTTCACACGCATTCTCATTATTATTGAAAATAAATCCTCTTGCAATGGAGGACCTACCATCAAAGTGTCATTCAACGATACTCCTGTAGATGACGGTGCGGACGCGTTAAACACTACTCGAAGTTTCGTGGTGAGACTTTCGGTTTTAATCACACAGTGGTGCGGCATGTAATATCCGTCTGTTGTATCCCCAATCGTTTTGCGCATATGTCCTAATTTTAAGTATTCACTCATAAATTCTCGATAGGCTTCATAGACGTCCGGTTGCTTGGCAAGTCGTCGTTCCAATGCGAAAAACCGATTCCGCGCAGAAACACTCGTGTTTCCGAGAGGTTTTGCGTTGTCTTTAAAGGGTAGGGCCACTTCAAATCGTCCCGTGGAATCTCTGTTTACCGATGATTTGAAATGTTGTTCGCACTTTCGGTCTTCCCCAGTAAACGACGACTGCTTGTAATTCTCGACTTCCCAAAATCGAGACACGAGTTCATTAATTCCGACAAAGCCGACCGTCGCACTGTTGGTGTTCTGTGCATTATCGGCTTGCGGTACTTGTCCTGCCACAATCCACCCAAAGTGGCTGTTAATGAGGGTTAACGGCCCCAAAGATAGACGTCCTTCGCTGACTGCATCGAAGAAATGACACGCCCCGATGAGCAGGTCAATTTTCGCGGGTACATTATATTTTGGATCTGCCAGTTGAACGCCCGCAGGTAAGGTAACCCCACGGATATCAATTAATCGATTAGGGAGGTTACCTGTAATCGTATCCATAACTAATGCATTGATTGTAATGCTGAACGTTGACAACCGCGATTGGACGCGCACATTAGTCATTTCGTTGATGTCCATTTGTGCTCCACCAATCCCAATAATCGGCGTAGAAAGAGCGTGTCTTTTTAGGCCGAGTCGAATCACACACGAAGTCGAAATTATATTAGCTTGTGAGCCGGAGTCTAATAATGCTCGAATATATTGCGTCCTACCACATGCGTCCTGAACTTGCAACAAACATGTTGACAGTAAAACATTTGTCGGTGAATATGCTAAGGTTGATACAGATGCCGCACGGTTTTCTTGTGATATTTCGCAGTTGATATGTAATGAGGAGTGGTGTCGCTTATTACATTTACGGCATTTACTTGATCTACACGTGTTTGTTGTGTGATTGCTTCCTAGACAATTGTAGCACAAGTTTTTAGATTTCACGAGTTCAATACGTTCGTCTACAGTTTTGTTATTGAACACGTTGCACTTGTATTTTGAATGTTCACCCGCACAAAAAACACACTTTTGTTCGTTAGACTGAATCACAAATGATTTTATTCGGTGCTGATGACCTGCAGCTGTTCTAGGTGTATCCATCGCCTCTAATTGCTGACATTTCTTAGTGAGGTATGCCTCCATCTCAGCATATGTGGGCATTTTGCTGCACGTTTCACCTTCCCAG
>OZ018390.1:25614157-25638878 GCA_963969525.1 Ontholestes murinus | reverse complement strand
GGAACAGGGGGCAACTTTAAAATTTTAAATGGAAACCCCTATTTTTTATTGCAGATTCTAATAGACGGTTAAAAAGTATGTAAGTTTTATCCGAAACATTTTTTTATTGGTCGAGAGATGGCGCTGCAAATGTAAAAGTTTTTTGTCAATTAAATTGCTAAAATCGTCACGTAATTAACTGTTATTATTACTTAAGACTTACTCACAACCTTACAAGGTTGTTTTTTTCTCAGCCTGCCCAAATACTACCCCCCACCCCCTACAAAGACGTAAAGTACTCAAAAATAGCGATTGAGTACTTCTTTTTCAAATTAAATAATGGTAAAATAATTCAAAAAAGAATGTCGTTTTTTTTCAAAAAATGAAGCTATGAGGGGGGCCAGGTCAAACACTGTTTGAAAAAAAATGACATTCTTTTTTAAATTATTTTGTCATTATTTAATTTGAAAACGAAGTACTCAATCGCTATTTTTGAGTATTTTACGTCTTTGTAGGGGGGACGGGGGTAGTATTTGGGCAGGCTGAGAAAAAAACAACCTTGTAAGGTTGTGAGTAAGTCTTAAGTAATAATAACAGTTAATTACGTGACGATTTTCGCAATTTAATTGATAAAAAAACTTTTTCATTTGCAGCGCCATCTCTCGACCAATAAAAAAATGTTTCAGATAACACTTATATACTTTTTAACCGTCTATTAGAATCTGCAATAAAAAATAGGGGTTTCCATTTAAAATTTTAAAGTTGCCCCCTGTTCCCGCCCCCCTTGGGGGGCTGGGGGGGCAAAGTCTTCGGCATCAGATGTCCCCCTCAGAACCATTAACTTTTCATTTGGAACACTTTTTGATTCAATGCAAAGTTTCAGAATTATCGCTACTGGCGGATTAAAATGGGACACCCTGTATAGCTAAGAACGATGTGGAAATGGAGGAAGTAAAGAGCATGTTTAATGACTTGATGAGAGAAATGGCAAAAACCTCAGAACAACTAATAGATAAGATCAGATAACTAAAGAAAGAAATTAGTAATAAAGAAGAGAAGTGGGTCCTAGAAAATCCAGAGATGTTAAAAAGAATCGACAACCTGGAAACAAAGGGGAAAAGTAAGAACAGCAAATGAATAAAAATAATATCATAATAACAGGCTTAGCAGCAGAGGCAAACCAAGAACAGAATGAAGTCAAACGAAAACGACAAATATAGAAAAAGATAAATTTTACGAGAGACTAAAAAATAAATAGACGATAGCAAAGGAATCACAATAGTCATGAGAGATCTTACTGGAAGTGTATAGAAGGATAAAAAGGCAAAAATATTAGAAAAAACACGAAAAACGTTTCGCAAATCTAAGACTATAAAACAAATCAATTAAGACTATAGACAAATCAATTAAGACTATAAATCAATAATAATAAATCAATTACGACTATAAAACAAATCACTTAAAATAACTACTCAGTATAATATCTCGACAGACATTGAATGATACAAAAGTAATTTGCGTGTTACAAATAGCTAGGCTATCAAAGCAACACTAGTTTGAACTTATTGATTTCTGTCAAATAAACTAAAAATTATTGAATGTACGTTAAAATTATTGAATGTGAGTAACTATGGTATGACATATTTACGAAATGTTTTCGTGTTTTTTTCTAATTATTAGTTAATTTTCTACAACATAAGGATTTTAATACATTTTTATTAAGGCACAAAAAGATACAGGGGAAAAGTATGGAGAAACGGAAATGGAAACAGAATGATACAATTCTGTATAGCAAACAACCTCATTGTGGCAAACACAACATTCAAACACAAAGTCATACACAAATACACTAGAGAAGTCAGACCAAGACAAGAGAAATAATAGACTACTCCTTAATCCACAACTTGGTAAAAATAAAAATAACACAGGAGCAGAAAACAATAATAAACAAAAACACAAAAACCAAAATTTGAAAATAAGGAAACTAGGGATGAATACCAATCAAAAATAGAGAAAATACAAACAAAATAGAGGGAGCAGAAAGCAAATAGAAAAAGTTCTAAGAAATCATATGTAAAGCAGTCCAAGAAAGCTGTGGGACAATCACTAAATCAAACAAACAGAGGAAGAAAAGCAGGTCGTGTCAGAAGAGATAAAACAATTTGTAAAAACAAAGATTATAGAAGATATTGAGTAGCAAATAAAATAGTGGAACACAAAATCAAGATAGCAAAAAAGCAATCCTGGGAGCTGTTCAGTAAGAAACTGAAAGAAACGTTCGCAGAAAACCAAAATATATTTTAAAGCACAAATATAAAGTGTAAAAGACAAAAATTGGAAATATAATAACAGAAAAAACGAAGATATTAGAAAGATGGAAAGAATACTTTAACGAAATAACCGAAACAGACCATAATGGAGATGATAAAATGAAACAAATGGAGGTAGCAACGAAATAACAATCTAACAACTGGAGGCAGCAATCAAGAAAATAAAACTAGGAAAATCCTCAGGTCTAGATGACTTCATAGCCGACATGATGAAATATATGGGTGAAAGGGAAAGGACGAATTTTTGGAAATAGTAAATGACACCACCAAGATTCACAAGACACCCGAGGAATGGTACAAGGGAATTAAAATACCCATACACAAAAAGGGAGACACAAAAATATGTGAAAGCAACAGGGGTATGTATTACACTCACAAACATACCAGGGAAACATTTTGCTAGGATAATAGAGGCAAGAATAAAAGGAAAATTAGATCAACAGCTGGGAGAAGAACAACACGGATTCAGAAAAATAGAAGCAAACAAGTCTTAATATACATAATGAGACAATAAAAGAAAAGATGATTAAAGAGCCGAGAACACAATAGCAAATTCCGAAGAAAAACCTGGAAATATTCAAAGAGGAGCTAAAAAAAAAATGAATTTAAACAAAACCAAAACAATGATAATATCATCAAAAGGGAGCAATCAGAAAATAGAGTTAAACAGAAAACGGGTAGAGCAGGTTAAGCAGTTCAAATAACTGGACTTAACAATGATCTACAACACATAAAGAAAACATTCTTAGAGAAAAAGAGATTACAAAAACAATAAAAACAGAAGTATATAAAATAATATAAGACATTCACTGCTATATAGTAGTGAGTAACCACAGAGAGTAATAACAGCAAAACCAATGCAATGGAAATGATATAGTTAAGAAAGATAGAGGGAATTACAAGAAGAGAAAATCACTAATAGAAGAAAGACAATTAGGATGGTTTGGTCATATATACAGATAAGAAGATAATAGATTAATGAAAATAATATACGAGGTAAAAGTAAGTACCTCAAGCAGCGGAAAGAAGAGGAATAGAATGGAAAGAAATAAGAAAAATGGCACAATATAGGCAACAGTGGTAAAGAAGTGTAAAAGGAAATAAATAAAAGTGGAAAAAATAATCCCCTAGAATAGGTTGATCCACTTTTGGTTTATTTCTCTGGTATTTTATAATTCGAGGTTTCGTCATTTCAATTTGTAATGCGTTTAAAATATTGGCTGCATCATTATAAATTGTTTAAACGATGTGGCAGTATTTTTCCTCTTATTGGATAAAGATACAGTTATTAGCGTAAGATTTATCCATTTACTCAAAGTTTTTGTATTTCGCCGTATTTCTAAAATTATCGGACAAAAAGCATAGCTAAACAAAAACAAAAACGTTTATTTTGTTGATATCACACTTTATTTTTAAGTGACTCGAGTTTCGATCAATAACTGATCATTATCAAACTTAAAAAGAAAACTTTAAGTTTGATAATGATCAGTTAATGATCGAAACTCGAGTCACTTACAAATAAAGTGTAATATCAACAAAGTAAACATTTTTGTTTTTGTTTAATTTTCCAAGATGTATCACGAAGTTAACGCCTCATCCATTAATCAATTAAAAAGCATAGCGTAACTCTGAAGATTGGGGTACAAATCGAATTCTTTGTTATTGAATTGTAATTACCCAATTAATATTTTAATGCCATTTCAATAATTCAAATATTTTAACCGCAGTGCACTAATGAAAGCGTTTCTTAGCAACCAGTAAACAAGTTGCACAAATGTCGGCCACCATTATTATTTATGGAAAAAATATTCGCTTTATTGTAATCGCTTCGACTTGCATTAAATGAAATCTTCAGAGTTCTTAAATCTGCTATTTCGTTTGTATTATATATTTTATTTATAGTTTATTAGTTATTTGTATCAATTAATAAAAAATTAAGTTTTTCGTGAAAATATATTCATCTGTCAAATTTGACATTTCTGTGCAATAAAAACAGTTTGACATTACCGTGCAATAAAAACGTAAAAAAGCACTAGTGCTTTAAAAAGCAACTTTCACAATGAAAAATGATGCAAAAAGCGTCTACTTTCTGTACGATCGTAGATAATAGTTATTTAAGGTACAAGTGTAAAAAGTGATGCTTTATTGCACGAACTGGCGTTTAAAAACACGAGCGAGGAACGAGCCTTCGATTTTATCTTCGATCGTAAAGGACTTCAAAGAATATATTCTTATGAGTAATATTTTAATGTCATTTAAATAATTCAATTAATGAAAACATATTTTACCCGCAGTGCACTAATGAAAGCGTTACTTAGCAACCAGTAAACAAGTTGCACAAATGTCGGCCGCCATTATTATTTATGGAAAAAATGTTCGCTTTATTGTAATCACTTCGACTTGCATTAAATGAAATCTTCAGAGTTCTTAAATCTGCCATTTGGTTTGTATTATATATTTTATTTATAGTTTATTAGTTATTTGTATCAATTAATAAAAAATTACGTTTTTCGTCGAAATCTATTCATCTGTGAAATTTGACAATTCTGTGCAATAAAAACAGTTTGACATTACCGTGCAATAAAAATGTAAAAAAGCACTAGTGCTTTAAAAAGCCACTTTAACAATGAAAAATGATACAAAAAGCGTCTACTTTCTGTACGATCGTAGATAAAAGTCATTTTTAAACACGTTTTCTGCAAAAGCCTAGAATCGGCAAGAGATAGGCAAAGGGCTTACCTCAAAATAATTATATTCTGGTGTATAAAACAGAGTGAATTACTCTAAGAATAGTATTGCTTAGGAAATGCATTATTATACATTCATTCAATAATTCATCAGAGGGAACCTAGCAGCAGTCCACCAAGAAAGGTATGAGGTTGTCATTTATATGAATTATATGAATTAAGTATGATATAAGAAGAATAACTCTAAACCTTATAGATAATAATAGCAATGTTATATATGTTACAAGATAATCTAGAGGGCGCAAAAAGATTTTATGTGTATATTACACATTAATTTTTGTGCAAAATATACTAAATAATAAATATGGTAGTTGACTATTAAATTACAATCCGTCTCAATTAGCTTGTATATAACATGAATTGATTGTTATAACAGCTTTTCCGTCCAATATGTATCTTAAGAGTGAATAACTGTAGTAAATTCAGCTTTTCTAACTTGATACCGCAAAATCTTCGTAATTGTGGTTGAGTGTATGTCGCGCTCTTACTATAAAGGTAAAATTCAACAGTAAATTCAATTATTAATTTTCTATTTTAATAGCATTGCATCATGCACTTGTCGCTGCATGCTATATTTAAGTGCAGGTAGTATTATTATGTTTGCGCTGTGTTGTCGTCGATTTTATTAAATTAACCTTAATTGAGTAAAATTGTTCCACGCTCTGCAATTAAGAAATTTTTTTTTTCGTTTTGGGGACAAAACATTTTACGTAAACACATTAAAATTGTTTGTATAAATAAAAATTACTTAGAGTTATTAACAGATAAGAAAATAATAAGATGCTTGCCATTATCATATTATACATACTTCCATAAAAATATGAAACCATGAGTTAAACCGTAGTAAATATGCAGGTAGGATATGTTTAGTAAAAATTTACCGTGTGTCCCGTTTGAAGACGCATCATAGGGAATTCCCATTTAAAATTTTTAATTGCAGTTTGTATCTCTATTATTGAACGAAAATTATCAAAATAAAATTAGAATGATTCCTTTATCTACTAAGATTATTTTAGAGGTTTTATTTTTGTTTCATCTTTAGTTTTAATCGAAATATAGTTAAAAAGTGTGAAGAAATATTCGATAATAAAATCCTCAAAATAGTAGTTGCTATGAAACGTCAGTGTTTGTCATCTAAATTGATTAAGCCACAAACAAATAATTCAATTCAAAATAAGTACTTACACCACACAAGAAAAAGTTTAGATCATCAAATTGAGTTTTAGCGGACATTTGCGATTCATTTAGTATACATTTTGAAGCCTGTCCAGTGCCGTGTCAATTAATCAGAAATTTGAGGATAATGGTTGTGTAAACGATGAACATATTCTTATGAATAAAGGGAGAAAATCTGAAGAAACTGTAACAAATGTGTTGCAAGGATAACAGTACATCTAACATCAAGTGTAAGCTTATAGTTACCTACCCTATAAAAGCCAAAATCGTAAAGAACTGAGCAGTGGATCCTGATTCAAGATCTAAATTTTGTTAAATTATTGTGGAAAGGTGTAACGAGAATAAGAGATTTCCAAATAGTGTGTGTTTTACAGATGAATGTACTTTCTATTTGGTGTCTGAAAATAACCAACAAAATAATCGTCAATGGTCTCAAAACATTCTTCATATTGTAACATCAAGAAGTGAATATCCACAAAAACTCAATGTATGGGCATGCATTTTAAAAATAGCGTTGTTAGTTTTATTTTTAATGCAATCAAATTAAAGTAGTTATCGGTTTCACTTGATGTTTTTTTTCTTTACATAAGCATTCTTTTTATAAATTTGGAATAGTATAATAATTTAATTTAACTGGATGCGGTTTTGAAATTTTGTAGAAAATAAATGAGAAATGCTAAAAACAGTTTTATTCTGCTTCGGGCAATTGTACCTTTGAGTTAACTCGTTTCAACAAGAATAATGAATTTGTGCCTTTGAAATCGCACTAAACTTTTCCTTCTGTGTTGCAAGCACTCATTTTGAATTTAATTATTTATTTGTGGGTTATACAATTTAGATGACAAGCACTGACTTTTCACAGCAACTACTATTTTGAGGATCTTATTATCACATATTTGCTTACACATTTTAAGGTATATTTTGACTAAAAATGAAGATGAAACAAAAATAAAACCTCCAAAATATCTTTAGTAGGTAAAGGAATCATTTTAATTTTATTCTGATCATTTTCATTCAATAATAGAAATACAAACTGCAATTGAAAATTTACCATGGGAATTCCCTATGATGCGTCTTCAAACGGGACACACGGTATATATGTAAAATAGAATAAAACAGATTTTAAAAAAACAAAAGACAAATAAAACCGGTTAGACTATCACGTTTAACAGTATGTCACAAATATTATCACGCTTGAAGAAATTCCTCCCATGTAAAATGCGGTGTGTTACTCAAATAATCTTTCAGATATGATTTAAATTGTTTGAATTGTAAACATCTAATAATAATTGGAAGTTTATTATAAAATTTTAATCCCCAGTATCTAGCACCATCGCGTGATTTACTCAACCATGAATACTGAACATAGATATTTTGTGGGGTATCATGTGTATGTACAGAAGACAAGGGAGTGTCATAATCTTCAAAACTTGAAAGTGTGGTCTACATTCTTCCCGATATTGTAAACCGGCCATGATTCTAATTGCACGTCTCTGCAACCCAAAAATTCTGTGTCTCACAGCTGAGTGACCCCAGGCAAGTATGCAGTACGTCATCAAACTATGGCATGTACTGAAGTACGCTGTTTTTAAAGCTGTAGGAGACAGCGAGTGAGAAAGATTCCGATTTGTTACTGATAAACCAATCGCACGAAATTTGTTTTGCATTAAGATTTTGATGAAACAGCTCTTCTATATTAGCATCTGCATTTAGTAAAAATGTGTCATCAGCATAAAAAATTGTTTTACAGATATTCTGGTAACTTATGAAATCATTTATATATATATATATATATATATATATATATATATATATATATATATATATATATATATATATATATATTACCTTGACCAAACAAGAGTAAACACTCGAAAAAGATGGCAGAGAGACCATCGAAACGTCGTGAATATAATTTACAAACCACGCGGAGTATAACCCGAAAACCAGCTACAACATACCATACCCGCGAAAACATCAAACTAAATAATATATATATATATATATATATATATATAAAGAATAATAATGGGCCCATAATTGAACCCTGCGGAACACCATGCTTAATTTTAAGTGAAGATGAAAGTTCATTTTTTATTTTGACCACTTGATTTCTATTTGATAAATATGAGCTACGTAGTTTCCTACTCGGTTCATCAAAACCGTTTGGTAATTTGGTAAGTAGTATCTCATGATTGACACAGTCGAAAGATTTCGTGAAATCTAATAAGCTAGTTAAACAATGCTCACGATTTTCAAAGGCTTCTAAAATGTTATCTACCAAATGTAATACTGCATCTTCAGTAGATTTTTCTGCTCTAAAACCAAACTGATTATCATCAAAGAATTTTTTGGTTTTCTAAATATTGATGAATTTGTATAATCGTATTTTTTTCTAGGACATTCTAGAATACTGGAAGCAATGAAATAGTTCTGTAATTGTTTGGATCATTTATATCACTCATTTTATATAAAGGTATTACCATAGCTACTTTCAAAAATTCAGGAAAAGTAGATGTCTGAATACAATAATTTATAATATTTGTTAATGGTAATATTATTACATCAATACAACTCTTTACTATGTGTACTGTTAGGCCATAAAAATCTTTACTTCTACTACGTTTTAATGAACGTACTGCATCTCTTACCTGAATGCAAGATACTGTCGTAAAAGCAAATATACCAACAGGTCTTGTCTCCATTAATTGTATAGGATCGTAGGCCGGAGGAACTAAATTAACAAGATGGGATATCAATTTAATAAAAGAATCATTAAAATTGTTAGGCGAGATATCACATTTATCCTGGTTTTGTGCAGATTGGTTACTGTTTGAATTAATGATTTGCCACATAGCTTTATTTTTATTGTTAGAATTATTTATAAAGCTGCAATTTGCATTAATTTTTGCTTGTTTTATAGCTGCCTAGTATTGCCTTGTCAATAATGCAAATAAAAAGTATATGATTTAAAAAAATTCAAATAGACTTAAAGGAACTGGCATTTACATTAATAAAGATTTGTCATCTGAGGAGGACGCAGTAAGGAGTATACTTCACAAGCACGAGAAACGAGTGTAAATATCCTATTTGGTTTTCTCATAAGCTCAAGAAAAAAGTTAGAGAGAGGACTAAATACCTTAAGCTGAAAAATAAACATCCACTTTCTCAATGTTTTAAAACAAAATATACAAATATCCACCATGAGGTGAAATTATTATCTGAAGATGATTTTAATACTTATACAAAAAATAGTGAAGAACAGTTAAAGAAAAAACTCAGAAAATTTTGATATGACACTAGACGGACGTAACGAATCATCAATTCCTTCATGTATGAGGAAAATATGGTATCTTTACCGGTTGATGTGGTAAATACTTTTGCACCAAATTTTTGAAAATCATACTCAGAATCATGTAAACCGAATTTTGAGAAAGTGGATGAAAGTTTAAATAATTCTGAACTTTACCTTAACATTTCTGAACTTAAAGAAGATACTGTCATAAACGCTCTTATTAAACTAAGCAATAAATTAAGTGCTTAGAGTTTAGCTACTCCTCTAACACATATATTTAACTTATTGAAGTTTTGAAATAGATGAATTACTATTCATCTGCCTGATGAAGCCTCTGTGTGGCGAAACATGTTGCAGTGTTCAACAATAAATGTGAAACCCTCCGAACTGGGTTGTTTTATTACAATCTTTAACTTATGCCTGACAAAGCCCAAATTTTTCTCATGCTGGAAAACCGCACGTGTGGTACCTATTTACAAATCAGGTTATAAGAAATTGGTCCGTAATTATCTAAGGAAATAAGGGTAACTTCCAACATCGCTAAATGTTTTGAAATAAGCATTTGCACATTCATAAATCCTTTTGTTAATAATAAACTTTCTACAACATTATCTAATTTGCTACTACAAACACAGTTATTCTGTAATAATGTATATCAAATGATGATATATCAAAAGCAAAAAGTAAATAAACCTAAGTTTTTTAGTTTTTTTTTGCCTAGTCTTTGTAGTTTAAAGTTATCTTACTGATAGATCATTTTTTGTGGAGTATAAAGGATACCAGTTTCGTCAATTTTTTTAGGGTTCCACAAGGTTTAAATCTTGGCCCAATACTGTTTAATTGTTTTATAAATGACATTCTAAAAATTAGGGAAAATATTTTAACGACTTTAAGATTTTGGCTGCTGTATATACAAAGAGTGATTGTTTAAAGTTATAGCATTCTCTTGATCTGGTGGTTGAATGAATGGTGTAAGGATAATAACATCTCATTGAACGTGTCTAAATGTAAGACCATGCCATTTACTAGAAATAAAATTAAAATTAATTTTGATTACAAGATTGACGGCATCACATTGGCCAGTGTTGAAACTTTTAAAGACTCGGGTGTGGTATTTTAAGTTGTCATTTCACAAACATATTGAACAAATTGCATCAGCTGCAAATCGCTTACTGGGTTTTGTAATACCCAATTTTAAGCTATTTAAGAACATCGATGCTTTAAAATAATTATATTTTGCACTTATACGGTCAAAACTAGAATATGCCTGTTGTATCTGGAATCTATACTATATCAAATATTCGACGATGTTAGAATTTATACAGAAGAGGTTTGTAAAATATGATTTGAATATTTAAAACAATTTGGGCAGTATCCGAACTTTAACTATAACTACAATTTATTAAAACTTTTCGACATGCAATCTTTATAAAGTCGCAGGCATTGCTCATGAGGTAGAGGAAAGGCAAGTGAGAGCTCGCAATGTTATTGTTTTTAATTTGCCAGAGACAGCTGGTCAATTGCAGGACAAAATAAATGCCGACGTTAATGCAATTAAAACACCAATTGATCCTGAAGTGAAATTTGAACCGGCAAAAGTGATCCGCTTAGGTAAACCAGGCAATAGACCCCGGCCAGTTAAAATATTCTTTCTCACTAATAAAGAAGCGCTTGATGTGTTAAAAGTAACTCGGGTCACTGATACCGGTAATATTAGATTCAATAATGATTTGACACAAATGCAAAAGGGGTCATTTAAAAAAATTAAGGAGCAAATTTGAAGGACGGAAGAAACAAGGCGAAACGGATCTTACCATTAAATATAGTAACGGTCATCCGTCAATAGTTAAGTCGACTCATAATAAAAAAACTAAATATCTGCTTCCAAAACGTTGGTGGCATGAAAGAAAAAATTAAATTGTTTCTGTTGAATGTAAATGTATGTAGTTATGATGTCATTGTACTTGTCCAGACTTGGTTGGATGAGACTGTCAATAACGCTGAATTTCACCACGGGTTAAGTGAGAAACTAATTCATCATATGATATTAATAACTATTTAGCAGGTGTTGATTGGGATCAAGTCTTTTCCGGTAAATGTCTAGATGACAATGTTTGTAATTTTAATAATGTTTTGTATTCTGTTTTTAATTCATTTGTTCCGTGTAAATATTTAAAATCGTCCAAATACCCAAATTGTTTAATGGTAAATTGATCAAATTAATCAAATCGAAAAAAAATGCTCATTCTAAATACAAAAGAAGTGGTAGTTTTTCTGATTACAACGTATTTAGAAGAAAGAGTCAACAATATTCTGATTTGAATAATGTTCTATACAAGCAGTATATCTCTCGAATCGAAAACGAAATAAGTATTGACCCAAAACAATTTTGGGAACATGTAAATGTATGCCGCAAAACAAATGGTTTTCCAAAAGAAATGTATCTAGGCAATGTTAAAAGTGATACAACTGATAAAAAGGTTGATTTGTTTGCATCACATTTTGCGGCTGCATATAAGGATCATCATCAACTTATTTCTAGTCTTGCTGTATTGGCCCAGATGGTATTCCTGCATACTTTTTAAAGAGATGTGTGCACACGCTGAGTAAACCAATACACACTATTCTCTCATGTTCACTAACGTCTGGTATATTTCCTCATTGTTGGAAGGATACTTTTATTATCCCTATTCACAAAAATGGCTGTAGGGGAAATATACAAAACTATAGAGACGTATCTATTCAGTCAGTCATACCAAAACAGTTAGACTTTTTAATTCCGAGCAACTTATGAGATCATGAATGCATACTATTATTAACCAGCAACATGGTTTTGTAAAAGGTAAGTCGACTGTAACAAATTTGTTGCAATATCAAACGTTTCTGTGTGATGCCTTAGAGAATAGTCTACAGACTGATGCGATTTACACTGACTTCTCTAAGGCTTTCGACAGAGTGCAACATAGTATATTGTTGCATAAACTAAGTCAATGGGTTTCGGTGACAATGTGGTAGGCTGGCTTAAAAGTTATTTAAGTAATAGAACTCAGCGTGTACGCATAGGAAAATTTACCTCGAACTATATACAGGTATCATCTGGTGTGCCGCAAGGCTCCCATTGTGGACTAATTTTATTTATTCTTTTTATTAATGATATTGGATTATATCTTCAAAACAGCAATTTTCTTCTTACGCCGATGGTCTAAAGATATATAAAAACATTAGTTCTAGATTAGATCAAATTGAACTTCAAAATGACCTAAATGAATTATCACTATGGTGTAAACATAATTTATTAGAATTGAACATAAGTAAATGCTTCCATATTTCTATTTTGTCGACGATCTGGTAGTAGTTTTGAATATCACATTAATAACTGTAGGCTAATGCAGGTATCTGAAATTAAAGACTTAGGGGTATATTTGTAACAAATCGTTGAAAATTCTAGGTTTTATTAATCGTTTCTCGGCGCACTTCAAAACTACTACCATAAAATCATTATATTTGACATTAGTTCGACCACATTTAGAATATGCTTCTCTTATATTGTCTCCTTATACCATAACTTTATGCCAAAAACTGGAAGCGGTGCAAGGGAGATTTTTAAAGCTTATATCTTGTAGGTTGGGTAGAGGTTACATTTATAGCCATAGTGGTATATTGACTGAACTAAATATAGTATCATTGGCCGAAAGAAGAATGTTTCTAGACATGTTGTTCTTGTATAAATTAATAAATGGGCAAATCAGCAGTAGCGAATTATTAATGAAATTAAATTTTTATATTCCGCGTTGCTCTCAAGTTAGACACAAACCATTATTTCGACTCGATTTCCATCCCACTCGTTATGGGATGTTTAATCCCCTGGATCGTCTTATGCGTAGCGCTAACGGAATCAGCACAAATATTAATTTTATGCAACATATTAAATTTTTAAAAGGTGGTTCTAGATTTTATTGCATACTCTTTTATTCCAATATTTTGTCATTGTTTGTTTAATTTGAAGTAACTCATGTTTGTTATGTATTTTATTTATTTATTTGTATGTGTTTTTATTTATTTTATCTATTTATTTATATTTATACTACTACTACTAAACATCTTTATTCACAGAAGAAAATAAATTATAATACATGTAATGTATAAAATAAAATAAATTCTGATATAATTGTCTTCTTCCGTTTCATGGCTATCGACCGGTGGCCTTTCAGCCCGTTATATTTATATTTTATCTATTTATTTATATTTATATTTTATTTACTTATTATTTACACTTCATTTATGATACTCAGGCTGTGATATTTTCATATCTGTGATACAACAACTGGGTTTACTCTATTTTGATTATTTTATTAATTTATTACCTTCATTTATTACATTTTTAGTTTTTAATTATATTTTAATTTAATGAATAAGAGTAACATTGAGACCTGATAGAGATCTTTTGGTGTATTTTAAATTGGGTTTTGGACATTTTGTAAATTATATTATTGCTGTTTTCTTTTGTTTTGTACTGTTATTAATTAATCTTAATTTGTTCATATTATTTCTTTGTAATTGATCAGTTAATTTGTATTTTATATATTTATTTATATAAATAATTTATATAATTATATACATGTCAAATGTAAATTTATTATGTAAAGGAGTTTTCCGTAAATAAATAATAATAATAATAACTATTGACACATTTGCCTTCGCCTAAAGTATTCTTTAATTTAGCTCTTAAATATTTATTGTAATATATTATTTCATTTCTTACGCTTGCATTATGAATGTTTTTGTTTAGTTGCTATGTAACTTTTCATGTATTTTCCAATCTGGACCTTGGTCCGTTGATTGAAATAAATAAATAAATCAAAAAGGGAATATTAAACGTGTTATACTTATTTTAAAACTTCGAGCAAAAATTTAACTGTGGGTTTGTTAAAGAAAAATATTTTGTCAGAATATTTCATGGAAACGTTTAAACTTTTAAAAAAGTTCGTTTGGCGAGTTTATACTCCATGTTTAAATGTATGTTAAATATTAGGGAAGGTATGAAAAATATGAAGTATTAAATTTTAATTTAACCCGTCGTGAAACATTTTCATGTTAATTGGAGGATTCATTAAATTAATGAATTTACACCTAGTTGTGTTTAACTATTTTTATATTTGTTTGAGTAATTTCGACCGTTGTTCATTCTCAAGGAGATATGAGAAATATAAAAATAGTGAAACAAAATTGTTTTAATTAATCCTCTAATTATGAAGAATTAATTAATTCCGTTTTTAAAGAATAGATCTGTTGGTTAACGTGAGTAAATATCTAGTGTGCTGATAAATATACTCGTCAGTTTTCTTCTGGAATAAATAATAATACAAATGTTAGGTATTTCGTTGGATAAATCTGTATTTATGAATAAACTATACTATCACGTCCATTATCATAATTAACTTTTAGTTTAGCCGTTCCTAATGGTTACGGCTACAAAGTAAAACTCGCGAACGCATCAAGAGTCGTGGAGTGTTTAATTCTCGCACGGTTGCACAGCAATTGTATTATAGGATAACTTTATTTCATGAGTTATACATTTTATGTGTATGTAACGTCGCAAAATAATGTATAATACTGGCGCTGGCAATTAACAGTCGCTGAAGTAAGTAGTGTCGAAGAAAATAGTGTTAAATGTAATAAACGTAAACATAGTGTCGTTGATGCAAGGGGCTTGTGAAGTGTGTCTCAAGTAGTATCATCGATCGTGTTTGGACTTACCTACCTATCTACTTACTTGTACCGTAAGCTGAAAGAAATCAATCAACCTAAATGAGGTTAACACCGGAGATATTGTGGAAATTAACTCATCAACTTTTTTTCCCAACAAACATCAAGAAATAATTTACCTGCACGACATAATTAACATAAAGCATGAGTCAATCGCAGAACTAAAGGATAAAATCAACGTTATGAACAAAAAAAAAATATCATTGCTTGAAGAAATATGCGAAATCCATCAACTCCAACTTCCGGTAAAAAGCGGTGAAAATTTATACGTCTGTTCCTAAACTGAATATGAATATCGCTCGGAATAGAAATAGTTTAGTTTAGTTTATTCACTTTACAAGATCTATTAAAAAAATAATACAAAAATACATACATAAATATAATTAATCACTTTTAAATTTCGAGCATAGATCTTGAAGGCAGAGTTCACAGTTTTTCGTGTTCTTCTACTCGACCCATTACACTGCTGGTGCTGATGATCCCTATGTAGCCATTAAGGCAAAATTTTGGCCATTTCTTGCACATTCAGATCTAATTTTTAAAGACCTCTATAATAGAGAAATAGGTAACCAATTACACTGAAAAGTGAGTGATACTAACACGAAGACTAGAAATAATCCTGAATAAACGGTAATTGAAGCAAAAGGAGCCGAGATCAAATTAATAATTCGCCAACTATAAAATTGCCGAGCCAGGTACAACTTGATATGAACAAAACAATTAAAAATAACGAAAACTTTAATAAAATTATAAACATGCAAGATTGAACCAACAAGACAGTAATGAAAAATGAGAAGAAGTTAAAGACCATAGAAATATGCAACGTACTATAATTGGGACGGCTAAAAGCAGTACAATAAAAGGTGTCCCACAATACAAATATCGCCATGCTTACATGTTCGATCCAAATCTTACAAAGGAAAAACTAACGAACTACCTCCGAGCCTGTAACTTTGAGGAGAGAGATGTTAAACTCTAAAGCTACAACGTCCAGATGAAAACTCATACACCTGACCCGAAGACGCCCGAATCAATAATTTTTTAGTAAGTGTCCAGATGAAACAAAACGAGAAATAAAATTACTATTTATTAATATTCAATCAATACGAAATAATATCGACCAATTAGACAATTTCTTAATAGACAAAAGCTACAATATCATATGTATTGTTACTCGATTAAGATGGCGGTTCAGTTAGGCCGTTCTTTTTCCAAAAGTGATTTAAATACAACCATTGTGGATTTAAATGAAGTTTGTGCTCTGTGTAACCTAAGTGTTGACCAAGAACATTTTAAGTGCTATATCTGTGATTTATAACCGGCTTTGTGCCAAATCCGAGAAAAAGTTCCGTATTCCTACGTGTGCCCGCTGCTTGAAAAATGGGATACCAAAATGCTCGTTACAAGTAATAATTTCCTAAAGAAGGAAATTAGTATTATAACAAATATGCAAAATAAAAGGAGTGCAGGGTAAGATAGAGTACGTGTATGTGTTTTGAAACATTGCGCTGATGCTATATCTAAGTCCGTGTGTGATATATTAAATAAGTGTATAGAAGATGGTGTTTTTCCAGACCAATTAAAGCAACGAATTATCACACCGGTGTTAAAAAAAGTTGGCAGTGATAATATTGAAGATACAATTTTAAGTACGTTTTCAAAAATCTTTGAATTAGTTATGTGTAAAAGAATTATTCAATTTTTCCTCAAATATAACTTATTTTCAACTAGTCAGCATGAGTTTCTGAGTGAAACTGCATTGTTCGATCTTACGTATACTATATTGCTTGCACTTGAGTAACGGGATGTCACCTGTGAAGTATTCCTTGACTTATCCAAGGCCTTTGATACTATCAATTTTTCATTATTACTTCGGAAATTATACCAGTAAGGAATACGCGGGGTTGCCAAAATTTAATAAGCTCTTATCTTCATAGTAGAAGCCATTCAAAAAAATTAGTTGACACAGTTAATGGAACCGATGTGATCTCAGATGACTTTGATACGTGGAGGGATATTCCACAGGGCAGTATTCTAGGCCCATTACTATTCATAATATTTATAAATGATCTACCGCTTACTAATTTCAAACACACTTGTTTATTAAATCATGCAGATGATAACTGTACTAATTAAAGATGAAACTGTTCCAATCTTAGTTAGAAACGGCAATCAGACCATATCATCTATAGAAAATTGGTTCAAATGCAACAGGCTCCATTTGAATACAGGCAAGATGAATTGCATTTTTTTTTAAATCAATCAAAACTTAACAACTCCTTCACAAATTAAAATATCACGATAGTGATAGGGGTATTTTTAAAGCTAACAACATTTTGTTCTGTTTAAGCCTCCGCCAGCGGGATCAGTCGTCCCCTCTTAAGGCCATTGGCTAAGGGGGAGGCGGTTCCAATGGAGGAGGACAAGACCTTGGAGCAAGAGCTGTCCCTCCTCTTCAATAGCGGAAAAGATAAAAATCCTGCAGGTGAACCTACAACACAAGAACCTTAGTTATTCCGAGGGAAAATAGCAGGCCTAGTGCCACAGCACTCTCAGATAATATACAGCCCAAACGCCGAAAGGCCAAAGGCATGCATAATTCACAGTGATAGAGTCAAGTGTACACTAATACCGCAATTATGCACTGAAGATTCTGTCACAGGCATCATGTCGGCCAGGACGGAGGAAGGAGAGAGGGGCTGGGTCATCTGCTCAGCATACTTCCCAGGAGATGAGAGAGTATGCGTATACTAAACGACATAGTTGCATACTGCGCGGAGAAGGCATACCAACTCGTAATAGGGTGCGACGTCAATGCGCATCACACACTCTGGGGTAGCTCGGACATCAACAAACGAGGAACAGCCTGGTGGAACAAGAACCTCGAAAAGATGAGGATCGAGGTTCGAAGGCTATTTAATAGGGCCAAAAACAACCAGGACTGGGACACCTACAGAGGAAAGCTCACTTAATATAACAAAGAAATTTGAAAACCCAAAGTGGGACTCGTGGAGGAAGTTCAAGAATTCACAAAGTCCTGGCTAAGGACGGCAATGCTGCCAAAGAAGTAGGCTTCCTCAAGAAACCGGAAGGAACCTACACAGAAACAATAGAGGAAAGTTTCAAGGAACTATTAAAAGTCCACTTTCTAGCCTCAACAATTCTGGCAGAACATAACAAGCCAGACAATCCCAGTAAAAGACCTAAAAGACCCGACCAAAAGGCCTAGACATTAGCCACGGAGGTCAGAAGACCCACTAAAATTAAATGGGCCATCAGCAGGTTCCAAGCGTACAAGTCCGCGGGACTGGATGGGATTTATTCCATTCTGTTACAAATGGGCATAGAGGAATTGGTGCCGCACCTGTCAAAAATCTTCAAAGCCGGCCTGGCATGGGGATATATACCAAAATTATGGCAAAGCGTAAGGGTAATCTACCTGCCCAAGGTAGGTAGATTAGCTGATCTAACGCCATACAGACCTATCAGCCTGTCTTCATTCTTACTAAAAACAATGGAAATATTGATAGATAGGTACATAAGGGACGAGATACTGTTGAAAGATCCCCTTAACAACAGGCAATATGCATATCAACCTTTGCCATTGGATCAAGGCTAGAGAAAAGGACAATCATATCCACTTTGGGGGCTATACCATTAAGGCTGAAGCAAAAGGGGGCAATAGGACTGAAGAGTACACAAAGTCTAGCATGTCTTAGTACAACAGGAGCCTAAGCACCACCCCAACAGCAGCCCTAGAAGCCATCTTGAACATACCACCATTACACATCTTCATTCAAGGAGAAGCCAGGTCCGTATCATATAGACTGATGCAAGGACATGTGCCCATAATCACAGCGATGCCAAGTGATGCCCTGGTGAAAAAATAGAATTTAGAAAAGAAACACAAGGTACTAATCCCGCAAAAAGAAGACTGGGTCGAAGGCCAACCTACCAAAACAGAATCATACTGATTTACAGACGGCTCAAAGACCGACAAAGGGGTAGGAGCAGGTATATACGGCACAAAACCCGAGACAAAGATTTCTGTCAGTTTCACCAAGAACACCACGGTGTTCCAAGCAGAGGCGATAGCTCTTCACCACTGCACAAGAGAAATGGCAAGACAAGACACCAAAAGCAGGTCAATTGCTATATTCTCCGACAGTCAGGCGCTGCTAAGAGCACTAAGCTCCACACAGGTCGAATCTTACTATATACGTGCTCTTAATGAACTTGGCTGTCACAAAAAAGTAACAATACATGGGTCCCAGGACACGAAGGATATCCGGGGAATGACAAAGCAGACGAACTGGCCAAACAAGGCTCGTCAAAAGCAGTATTTGGCCCGTAACCCACCTGCGGAATCTCCAAAACCGCAGTCAAACGATCCATAAAAAAATGGGTAGTGACAAAGGCCCATACCTGGTGGACGAACTCTTCAGGACAGAGACAGGCGAAACAGTTCCTTAAGAAACAATCGCCAAAATTCACTTCCGAACTTTTGAATCAAGACAGAAAAATGGTCAAAACAATAGTAGGTCTAATAATAGGACACTGCAAGCTCAACAAACATATAAGCAAAATAGGCCTGGTGCCACCATATAACATCTATATCTCTAACCTGTTTTGGCATATTCGTTTACGAATGTGCTAAGTTTGTTTGGAATCAAAAGAACAAATTTAGTGTAGCTTTACTTTCACGTTCATACAATACCAGACATGGTCAACAGTTCACGCTGCCCTTCCATAGACTAGATAGATATGACTATACACTTTTAACCTGTTTGATTGATTTGAAAAGATGGTAAACAATTTTAATACATGTGTAGTAAGCACCCACAATGTATTAAAATTGTTAACCATCTTTTCAAATCAATCAAACAGGTTAAAAGTGTATTCGCGAGAAAAAGAGACTGTTTAATTATCTGTTTACTTTAGAACCTTATTCAATGAATTCATTTTACAATTATAGATAAGTTTATAATAAGAATACTTAGTCAATTCGTTTTTTGTTTTGATTATATTTATCGTTCACTGACTATTTTTTCATGTACATTATTTATTTGAAGATTTGTAGTGTTCGTTAAAAAATAAATAACCTATTATTATTAGTATTATTATTAGCTGTCGGAAAGCGAATATCATATTTAATTAATAAAGTGGATTGGAGAATTAAATGAGATTTGTCATTTACTTTAAATAAGAAATGAGACAATTTACATAATGTATTAATTAGAAATGTAAAATTATGATTAATAATTAAAACGTTAAACAAATCAAACCGAAAAATATGTTGGTTTAATTCAGAACTTAGAAATATGCGAGAAACGTTACATACATTAAGTGAGATATATAAAAAAATATTCTACTGAAGAGTTAAGATTAAAAAGAAATAACTTTCGCCATAAGTAAATACATAAATTAAATAACAAATAAAAGACAGTGTGGAGGCTAATAGATTAGGCTAGAAAAATAATTACAAAAATAAATTACTGCAAAATATTTTGTAATTATTTCATTACCTTTTTCATCAATATTGTACGATCACTAGTAAAAAGCATCCCTTTGAATTATACAATGTATTATAATCCTTTAGTTCGTTGTATAACTTTTCATATTATATTCACTTTCAGACAGTCTAAAGTACATTTTATAATTTATTAGTTTATTCAACAGAAATAATTTCATTCAAATTAGTGTTGCTTTGATAGTTGTACTATTTGTAACACGCAAAGTACTTTTTTATCATTTAATATCTGTCGAGGTATTAGCCAGAGAAGTAATTTCTTTTGTAGTTTTAGTAAGACTCAGTGTTGTAGATTCATGAAATGTTTTCGTATTTTTAATTTATTACTCTTTAAATTTACTGATACTGTAAATCGTAATGGCATCCCGAGTATAAGAAATAGTAAATATGAGGATATTTATACTTTGTCCTTGTCCCATATAAATTGCGTAATTAACGAATTAGTGGCACTACTTACAAAGATGATAAACGAAATATTTACAACTGGCATTTTTCCTGATGTCAAATTAACAAAAAATATACGAATACATAAAAGTCACAATGAATAGAATTTGAATAATTTTAGGACAGTTTCAATTTTCAATTCTCTAACTTAATCGAAAATATTATCAAAAATATGAAACACATGGATTTTTTACCGAAAGTCAATTTGGTTTCAGACCTGGATTATCAACATCAGATGCTGTAATTGCTCTTATTTGTCAGATCATGAACGTTTTTGTAAATAAAAATGTATCAGTAGTGTCTTTTATTGATTTCGACTGTGTCTCACATGAATTGCTAATTCTAAAACTGGCAGCATACAACTTTTCCAAAAACAATATTAATATAATAAAATCGTATCTTACCAAGATATCAATCAGATTTTTATAATGGTGTAATATCAAAGCCTGAAAAATAACTCATGGGGTCCCACAAGGTTCAATAATTTGACCCTTGATATTTTTAATATTCATAAATGATCATCCAATCCTATCTAATTTATTTATCTTATTAACATATTTAAATGCATTTTTAAGACATTAATTCAGATATAATATATTATGTGGCATATTTTTTAAAGAAAAATATTAATATATTAACAATTATAGAATATTTCACCGGATAAATATAAATATTGTAAATGTTAATTATTACGCATATACATATAAACAATGTATGATGACATAATAACTAATATCGTAAATGATTAATTTGCGGATGCTAATACGAACCGCTTAGATGAATAATTCAGTTGTCAATTATTACTGTGGCGGGTGCAGTTTGTGTTATAAATTAGTTATAAGTTAAATATACTCGGTCAGACGCAGGTCTCAATTATATTATATTCGATCGATATCTATTGAATCAAATATAAGTTTGCACTTAAACTAATTAATTTGAAGGTGTTGGTAATAAGATAAATACGCTTGTATTGAATAATTTAAATACAAGACCAACCTTTCAATTTTTTAGTACTGATTTTATCTACTTTAAAGTCAATTCTTTGAATTTTTGAATGTATAAATTAATTGATTTATTTATTTATTTATTAACGGAGGAGCCATTTAAATACAACATTGTAGACAGAATTACAATTACATTTAATGTAAACATAAGAAGAAGGAACAGATTAAAATGAACAAAAATAAATAATTAAAATCCCCACAACCAACCTTTGTTAACCAAATATCAACATCCTCCCCTCGCAATTCCTGAATTCATTTGTGCGAATCATCACCTTAAATTCAAAGATAGGGCTGAAAGAACTCAGGTCTACAGCCTAGACGGACTAACACCATATATTTGTATTGTGTTCATTTTTATTGTTATTATGTATTTTGTATTGTCCAAATAAAGATTATTGTATATATAAATAATTAAATATATTAAAGTAAGTAAATGACTATTAAAAGTCAATTTAAGCTATTTTAAATGTTTTTTAAATTGACTAAAAGGAATACATATAAAATCAACGTCTTTACAAATATTACTAGCAATGCGAAATAATCTGAATAATGGGCAGTTCAAGCCATGTGTTGTCCTAAAAAATAATTATGCAGGAATAAATGGTTGCGTACTAACCTCGACGGCACATGATAGTTATTACGTTCAGTTATTTCTTTGGAATCAATGATATTAATAAATTTGTAATGGGAGAACATATCAAGTTCCATACCGCGTTGATGTAATGAATTTAATTCTAGATACAGCATAGTAATCTTAGCTGATAGCTGTATTCCAACACAGCTCAACCTATAAGACATACATTTTAAGAATCTATTTTGAATCATTCTAGATGATTGATATGAGTTATGTATGAAGGTGACCAGATTGTTCTACAATAATCGAGCTGAGAACGAACAAGAGTATTATACAAGATGATGAAGGTGTGTATATTGACTAAGTTTGTCAACATACATTTAATAAATCCTAAAGACTTATTTGCTTTATTTATAAAATAGTCAATATGGAAGCTAAATGTGAGCTTAGAGTCCAAGAAAAGTTGACTTGATAATACTCTTTATGAAGTAATTTATAATGAAACGTTAATGTTTTTTTGGAACGCAAGAACGGTATATGATAGCATTTATCAATGTTTAGTTTCATATCATTTAGAGTACACCAGCTATAAAACTTTGTAATAAAGCTTTGCACACAAAAGGACCACGGAGACCGCAGTGCAGGGACGCTAAGCGACACCACCTCAAGAGGAAAACAAAATTTAAAAAATAATAATAAAGCTTTAAATCATCTGCGAAGAACAAGTGGGGGCACTGTAGTATCTGAGATGAGTCATTTATGAAAATAATTAACAACAAAAGTCCCAAATTGGACAAATTTTCACTAACTGCCTCCTCTCCGATAAATTAGTGGAAACCCAACTTTAAAGGATTATCTAAACCATAACCTTGCAGTTTTTTAAGAAGAATGAACTTCGGCAGTTTTCTCCAGGGCTACAGATTGATTAACGTGGATCTAGTAGAATAAAAACCTTGCTGGTTATCTGCGATCACTACGCAAAAAGCTTCAACCAAAACTTATAGACCATTTTTTTAAATAATTTTGATAATGATGATAAAATATAAATAGTCATGTAGTAGTAAGGCCTGTACACTACAGATTTAGATTTAGATTTGTGTATAGGTAATACGTATGAATCTTTCCACAAGCTGAGCAAATCACCAGTATTTAAGGGCAACGAAAAATATTTTGACAGTTATGAATAATTATATGTGGAAGATTATCTCGGCCTGCACTACTATGTATATTCATTGAAAGGCCTGGAGGTATGTTTACAGATGGTTGATAAACTGAGTTGAAATAACTTGCGAATAAGTTTGCGATGTCTATGGCTGATATTGCTCAAAATACACATTTAAAACGATTGAAACATTAAACATGCCATTTATCAGACTTAATTTATCAAAACATCCTTTCCAAATGAGCAATAGGTTCTGCCCCATGTTTTTTAAACGTCGAAAAATGTAAGGATTTGGTAGAAATGTTATAAATCAGCACAGAAACGAGCTGCAAAAAAATAATCTATGGTGAGAATGTAGCCGAAGGAACAAGCTCTCCAATGATAATTAAGACTTTGAGCTATCTCATCAAATGTGGTTTTTAGAGGCCTAAGTGCTTAACCAATCGGTTCTGCCCTACCTTCCCCTACTTCTTAAATTAACAAAGCTATGGTAATCATTTAATTGGAGTGACTGTTTCCATTTTCTATGAGCTTCCTTTTTACGATTAACTAATTGAACAGCGTGTTTTAAAAACCACAAAGGGAATGAAGAAAGTTTGTTGACTCTTTTAGATACATATATATATATATATATATATATATATATATATATTGCAAAGTAGATAATATCATAGAATATAGATAGAATTATGTTAACATCTGATGAAGTTTCAA